>JAQFYE010004104.1:0-13992 GCA_034694305.1 Protaphorura glebata
AAAACAGAAGCAGCAATTCTCAGTTTTTTTGATTATGCAGCAATGGCAGAGCAGAAATTTTAAATTATTTTCCTAGGCGAAAGGACAAGGTACAATTCTACGTGATATTATGCTTCCTTCGATTCATACCACAATTGTGTAGTGAATGGCAGGTAACTTGGTAGGTGTGACCAGAGTATGTTAGCTCCCCCCGGGATGTATGGTCAACTAAGGATTGACTTACGGTTCGGACACTGCTATTTAAAATTGGCAAACAGGAGACGGCTTTTAAACCAACTTAAATGAGGTCGCCAACGAAAGTTTCGAACAAAATTAGTTAAACCGAGAAGCGTACGCCTGTTTTCTTTCCGATGAGTTGTTTATATTTACTGATACTACGCCTCGTACAATCAGAACCCTAGCAACCATACATTCGTTACGAAGCAGCAACTAAATATTTGTCGCAGTTCCGTAAAATCGTAAAGAAAAAGTGCTTTCCTTTATGAACAACAAATACATCACACATTTTGCTCAAACGTGCTTCGAATTGTACCTGCTTCATCAATTGAGGGATTGTCTTAAAATTTTGCATACGATATCCAGGGGTTCTCGGATCTTCTGGACATTCTGAGACCAACGATTGACATCCGGTACTTGCCGGAGCAGGACTTTAACGTCAAACATTTTACTCAATTGCGCTTCTGATTGACGGATTGTCTTCAAATTCGGCATACGTTATGAAGGGGTCATTTGCTTTTCAGGACAGTGTCTGAGACCAGCGTTTGACATCCGGTTCTAGCCGGAACAAGTGTCGAACGTCAAACGTTTTGCTTCGTTGTTGTATTCGTTTCATTAATTGACAGATTATGTTAAGATTCGGCACACATTATGAAGGTGTCCTTGGCTCTTTTCGGCAATGTCTGCGACTAACGGTTGACATCCGGTTCTAGCCGGAACAGGGGTTAAATGTCAAACATGTTGTTCAATTGCACTTGCAATTGTACCGGTTTAATTAACTGACGGATTAAGTTAAGATTCGGCACACGTTATCAAGGTGACCTTGGCTCTTGCCGACAATGTCTGAGACCGACGTTCGACATACGGTTCTAGCCAGAACAGGCGTTAAATGTCAAACATTGTTCAATTGCGCATCCGATTGTACCGGTTTCATTAACTGACAGATTATGTTAAGATTCGGCATACGTTATCAAGGTGTCCTTGGCTCTTCCTGACAATGTCTGAGACCGACGCTTGACACCCGTTTCTAGCCGGAAATGTGAAACGTATTGTTCAAGTGCGCTTGCAATTGTACCGGTTGCATTAACTAACAGATTATGTTAAGATTTGGCATACGTTATCAATGTGTCCTTGGCTCTTCCCGACAATGTCTGAGACCAATGTTTGACACCCGGTTCTAGCAAGAACAGGCGTTAGATGTGTAACGTATTGTTCAATTGAGCTTCAAATTGCACCGGTTTCACTATACTCGAGGTACCTCTTCCGGACATTGTCGATAATTAACTTCACATCAGGTGCATCCATGGAGTATGAGTTAAATATCAAACATTTCTACGATTACGCTTGCGACTGTACTCGTTTTTCTGGCCTTTTGGCGATCAGTAGATGTCTGCCTCTAACTCACAACACTTTTGGGCTGTCACCTACTCTTTGGCGACATTTGCGGCAAATTTCGACGCTCAGTGTCTCTTTTTCTCTATCAGGTCGCCTTTCGCATTTTCACTGCTCGCAGTTTATTTGTAACTACATTGATAATGAATGAAGAGAATTTATTTGATATGACCAGAGGCCCATTCAAAGGTGATGTTAATTTTTACAAACATTTTCCTGCATACCTAGATCCACAGTATAAAGTAAGTTTGTGAGTAAATTACAATATTTCAGCAATAATCTTAAAATCATTGAGAAAAACCAATTGTTTCATGTCACTTGAGTCAACCGTAATCAAAGTAATAAGATACGTCATATATATTACAGAATGAAATAATAATGTCACTTGCACGGGGATCGTAGAAATGGCCAACAGTACAGTCAACATATGGTATCAGAAATCTTTCATGAGTTATGCGAAGACGATATGTAAAATCAAAGTTAAGGTGCGGGTATTTTTTTACAGATGCTCGCAATCAGGAGGTAAAGTTTTTTTTAGGTCATCAGAGTCGGTCACGGGGTCATAGATGAAGTCTACAACATCTCCACTTTTGGTATTTAAGCTGGGCAGCAGGCAGGCTCTCACGATCATGCCCACAGCATTTTTCAATAACGTGGAAGATGGATTCTGCTTCACCACAAAATCTGCACGGTGTGTCGTTTGCTGCTCCTAGTTTATGCCATTGGCCATTGTTGTACATTGTTGGGTATCCAAGTCTTATTTGTGCCACAGTAGTTGCGAAATATCTCAGCAGCGTGCTAGTCAGGTGAGGTTTGGCGAAAGTTTCTGGATTCTTCAAAGAACCATAATGCGGCATAGATGTAGAATTACGTCCTGATTCAACGTCTCTCATACGTTTTACAAGGGTGCAGAGGAGAGTCTTTCGTGATTTCACAATAGTGTCAATACTTTCCTGTTCCATCAGATGTGCATAGTCCAGTTCTCCGAGCGAATCACGTAGTTGACCGTACCAGCTGATTTTGATTCTATTCACAGAAGTAGAGGCTTTAGATACTTTCTTGAGGGTATTGCAGGGTATTGCAAAACAACTTTTACATTCAGTTAATAGATAATTTATTTAGAAAATTGTTTCGCCTCCGGCGGTCACTTCACGGGGGACGCGGACGTCCGGGTCGTGCATGCGTGCCATCATAATTATAAGGTTGAATAAATAAAACAATCGTAAACTCTTCAATTTTTGTTTCGGCGTCAACAGGTGCAATTTTTGAATTAGCAAAAGTAGAATGTTTGAAATTTAGTTTGAGATGTGGTCATCCAGCGACCAAGCTCGAAATTTCTCTTCCGTCAGTTATTTTTTCAAAATTTCAATTTTGAAGTGTAATGTGTGTGAATTTTGACTCACCCAACTCGGGGGACCAACCCACGATATTCAGGGGAAGAACAAAAAAGAGTTTTTTGAAATCCGTCGAAAGGAACGGCCAGGTGTGTCACAATTTTGAATTTCAAAATCGCATGCAAAATCCGTACTAAGCGTCCTTAAGCGCTCGTCAGCGCCGCTACGCGCGTCGGATTTTCAAGCGGAGTACCACCCCAGATCCTTCATAAAATTCTCTACGAAATACATATCTCACTTTTTGTCCGGCTCTCTCAGATTGCGCTGGCCAGGGAGAACAGGTTATGCGTGACCCTGTACACCTTCTAAGAAGCTAGGTTTGGTTTGGTTTGGTTTTCTTTATTAACGTGATATTCCAAAGCATTCAAACTTACAAGTATGCGATTTGATTATTATTACGTCGTCAAGACATTACGTCGTCAAGACATTTTGGGTAACTTAATCTACCATTCCGTTCACCGTATTCCTGATTTCTCATCCATGATAACTGATATGGCTTTTACAAGCTTTTATAAAACTACGAGCAAAAGCATCAGCTTAAATTATAAGAATACGAAAACAATACGTTTCTTGAAAATGTAAACCTCCTTGTAAGACCAAGCACGCATTTACAAAGTCTGCCTCAAAAACAAGTTTTGTCGGTTTAGATTTACCGTAAAATATCGCAATTATAAATGAACTCGAGTTCTCATACTGGCGATTAATTCCTACAATGGACCAGAATTGCTTATTGGTGCTTTTGTCAAAGGGATTCTGTATATCCCAAATATTAAAGTGTTAAATTTATTCGGCTCTTGAGACTTTAACAAGGAGAGCATTTTTAATTTGCGACGACTTTCCTTTACTCGACTTTGTAATCTCAGAAACATTGGTTATCGAGTTTGGAAATAAAAATACTCTCGCCCAGAAAGTTGGTTAATGTTAATTGTTGGTGTGGATATCAGAGTTCAAGGCTCGGTAAAAATTGAATAAATTTGGGGATTTTGTAATTTTAAGCAAATCTAGAAGTAGAGTATGTTTGACATTATGGTTTAGGATCAATTCTCGTAAGGCTAATTGATATAGAAGTGTATCCAATGGTGGCGAATCCGTAACGTCGTCATCGTTATTAAAGTTGTGTCCTGGATGGGATTTACATTACTTGAAAGGTGACTAACTACAATATTTTTACTACATTCACTAGTGCATATCATCTCTAAATTACTATGTTTGGGGCGGTAAGGTTGTGAGGAGGTTGGAGTACGAAGATTTACAAGGAAGTATTAATTTCCTATTCCTTCACCATTACGGCCCTTCCCATTTTTCAGCCATTTCTTCGTGAATCTATCGATGTGTATGTCCTTAAGTTCCGCATGCTCCTTGTTAAGCCTGACGGAAGCTGAAATATACTACTACTGGTCACTACTTCTCATGATGTAAGGACCCATTCATGGGATGTCGTGTTATGATTGAATAAATAAATTAATAAATAAAATGTACGAAAACATCGGTTATAATTTATTGCAATCAGTAGTGTAACGACAATATATTAATAAGCTGGGAAATCGACTACCATTTAATAATTCTCGAATCATTGTGCCCACCAGTACCCGTGTGCATTATCGTTAGCTAGTCAATCCTACATATTATGACTTCTGCGACTTCGCTCGTAATCAGCTGTTTTAGTATTCTGCAGACCACGTTATCGTCGTCTAGCCCTCCCAGAAATTGGAGACTGCCGGTCTAAAAAAACATAATCTAATGAATTGATAACGTCACCCGTTAGAAGAAGGAAGATTACAACCATGCATGCATGGTTGTCTAACAAATGTGGGTTCAGACGGCCATTAGCCTTTTTCCATTGTTTTGATTTTCAGTATTAATAGTCTGAAGAAAATCATGCAATGGAATTGTATGGGAGAGTGAATATTCTCTCCATTTAATGAAATTAGCCGCTCTAAAGCACCCATCATAAGAGGGGTGATGGTGCGGCTATGCATTCCTCAAAAGTTGGTGAATTGTATGAATTCGTATGCAGGTTTGGGGGTTTTTACCGCCTTCGAAATAACTATATGGCATCATTTGACAATTAATACGTGATGTATGACTTGTGTCATCACTCATCACACAACTGAGGATTGATAATAAGTTCGGAACATAACAAACCAATACTCTTTTAATCAGTGCGTTCAAGATCCTTGGTAAACACCACAAACATTCATGGTCGCGAACTCGCGACACTGAACTCTTGTTGTAGTGAATGTATTTGATGTGTGCCAACTATTGGACGTGACGCAAATTGAGAGTGACATTTATTAAAATGTAATGATTGATTCTTATTCACAGATCCTGGAGGCTATTCTACAGATGCTTCCAATCCAGATGCTGAAAGTCCTACGCCTTGTCAATTCAAGGTGGAATCATTTTGCTCTTAAGCAGATTCAAAAGACAAATTGGGTGAATCAAAATCTTATCACCGAATGCTGTAATGAATACGATTTAGAAGCGTATGTGGATTTGTTTTGTAACAAACCAGAGAATCTCCCGTACTCATGTCACATGTTTGGTCCTGTGTCTGTACCTCAAAATTCCGTTGAGTCGTATCCAGCGCTCATCAGAAGATTCTGTCATTCATTTAGGAGACAAATTAAAGGGGTTCACGTTTACGCTAACAGCCTCCAAGTACCGTTTCAAGATATGATGGAAATATTTGGTAAATTCCTCCTTGAGTTAGGAATTTGTTCGAGTACCTATCCTGAATTCCCAGCCTACCTCAAAATTGGTGAATCAAAATCATCAGGAAATTTTCCGAATTTGAAGTCAATTTTCTTGGATGCCAATATAAACCGTGACGAGCCATGGGATGTTCGATTGTCAGAGTGCAATATATTTTTGAAAAATGTTTTGTCCCATATGCGTCCCAAATCGTTAGAAGAATTCAAATTTCATGGATGGGGAAGATTTGACTTAGTAGCGGAGCATCTCATTCAATTCGACCAAGTGAAAAGTCTCAAGAAACTGACATTGTATCCAACTTTTGCCTTTGAAAATGGAAACTTGTCCACATTACAGGGTGGTTCATAACACTTACCATTCTCACCGTGCAGTCGAAACTCGGGGTTATTGCTCAAACAGAGATAAAGCTTTTCTTAACAGTTCCAGTGTGAAAATCAAGGAACTTTATACTACACGAATTGCCTGCGGCATAATGTTCCTTAATTAGTCCAAACATTATATTAATTGCTTATATGTTGTGCTAACAAACCCCGTTTACGGCCAGTAGATCATATGATGGCAAAAGACAATCCTGGCACCTGATCAAATTATATATACAACGAATTATTTTTTGGCTCTAATTCTTTTTGTCATATTCAATTAATTTGTCCCGTGTGGACTGGTGTACATTTTCAATACAACAAGACAAAGTCACCACACTTGACACCCGATTTCCTTATTTCCTTCTCAGTTGGTTCAGGTCGAAATTGGCCTGCACATATAAAGCACTTCATTTCCGCCGCCTAACTCCGACCATTTACCCCAAAATGTCACTATGTTCCCCCTACTACAGTTAAAGTTGAAAAAGCATGTTTGTCAAATTCTAATCTTATCGTTCTTTATTTCCTGCAAATCTTGAGAGGTGCTTACTACTTGTAGCATTAGAGAGCTTTGAAAACTTTCATCCTTTTTGACGTCAAGATCTCAATATTCCCTTTGCTTTATTATTGAAGCAATGTAGAAATGCAGATAGCCATTTTTTTTATTGCGCGTCTTATGAGCTATTTCCTAATGCGCTGTGATTCCAGCAGCGCGCGCTGTCGATAAATACAAGATGTCGACAATGTAGTGATTGACCCCAAATTTTACGGAGCGCTACTCCTTGACCTCCTGGACATGTTCAAATGGGGAACAAATTCATAAAAATTCCGGGGTCACTGCTAAGTGTCGCCAAATTTTAACATGAGCTCATGGGAACCACACGTTATAATCAACGAGAACACTCAGAAATGCCTTAATTGGCTCTCATCTGTATGTCGCTGCAAACGCCACAATGACCTCTAGCGGAGAGCGATAAAGTTTCTGAGTCTCGTGGTTCATTTAAAAATTGTTCAGGAAGTCTACGAATAGATGTGTCCAAGTTAAACATTAGCGATCTCTTGCGATGTTCTCGGAATTTTTATAAACTTGGTTCCCACTTAAACATTTTCCAGGAGGGCAGAGAGTAGCGCCAGTCGAACTTTGTGGTCAATCACTCTCATTGTCGACATCTTGTTTTTATTGACAGCTCATTCTGACGTGACTCGTTTCGCGCAAAATCAAATTTTGACGAACTTGCATATCTTACATTTTAAATTACATTAATAATAAAGCAACTACCGCCAATATACGCCATATACGTATCCGTCTTTTACCGTATTCCAGGGAAGCGAATCCGGATTCATGCGAATCTGAATCTGACTACGAGATTCTTCAGGATTCCTTGACATTAATTCATGGCACGAATGAGAATCCGAATTCGATTCTCAAAACCGAATCCGGCATTTACGGGATTCAACGGTAACGAATCAGAATTCGGTAAGAGCCGGATTTGAAATTCGCGAATCGGAATTCGAATGAATCCGTCTCCGGGCAAGTCCGGATTCATGTGGTGCACTAGTACAAATGACCTCTCGTTTTAATCAGTTGTCCACTTGACTTGTCTTGTTAACTAATTTGACAAGAGATAAATTGACCTCGCATAATTAAGCTTAGTGTAAACGACACTGTATCACTGGGTTTGCAATTTCTTCTACAGCAGAGCAAGCTACTTTACTTATAACCTGATTATAGGTTATGATGTAACTACAATCAGTAATCAGGCAAATTATTTCGAACGAGTATGAAGTCAAATAGACACAGCCCTTTCCTCGCGTGACAATGTTTTCACGGACATAGGCAGCGATAATGCTGGCCTGATATTAATGCTTAAAATGGCCTCCCTTCGTCATAACAACCAAATTCTGGCAGATAAGTATTTCGATCCTGCATTCGAATTTCGGCCGATACAAAGGCAGGGATTCCAAGGGATTTAGTCGAGATCCTATACCGTTTTTACTATAAGTGTTGACTATACATTATAAAACAGTAGGTTAATTTCGCATTAGAAATTCCTTGCTTGCTTGGGGAGAGTCTTCAAAACGTGTGCCTAATTTTTGTCTGGGAACTCCAATTGAGCTGCAAGGTGTACACGATCAGTGTTATGAACCATCCTGACTTTCAAAAATCCAGGGAAGCAACTTACAAATTGAGCACCTCGAGATACACAACGATCTTCGCAGTGGGAATTTTTATGAAATTCAGCCGCAAGAATTACATGACTTTTTACTTTCACAAAAGAATTCACTACGAAGCCTCATACTAGTGTGCTCAACTTATTTGTTCCCACTCGAAATGTTGGGTGTCAGAACGCTCAAGTTAAGAATTTTGGGCGGTCAAGATCTGGTTAAAAATACAGAGAGTGTTAAATTTAAGAAGTCATTTCCTTCATTGCAGTCTTTAAATCTTTGGAGTGGCCGCTGGTTCAAAGAGAACGATCGCTATTTTACTCTTTCGGATATGGATCAGCAGGTATTTAATTTGTTGCCGTACTTACGAACATTATTAATGCACCAGCTTAGCTGTGATAAAAAATAGAACTTACAAAATGTTCCTCGTCAATGAGTTCTTTATTATTATCATAGATACTTTCTGAACAAGAACCATGTGACTCTTTGCGAAAATTAACTCTGGCCGTCGATCTCGGGTTCAATGTAGTGGTGATAAGTAGAATTCTTCACATTTTCCCAAAATTAACTTCCTTAGAAATGACAGCTGTAAGTACTCAAGTGTTTGGAGCGATTTGGAACTCGGAGGAATTTGCGGTCACATTGAAAATATTCATCCTTTATATCGAAGGGAGGAAAAGATGTGCGCGTGGGTTCAGGACGAATATTTTACGACTGGATCAAATATTTTCTGGCTTATCTGATGAGGAGATTGTCAATGCAAAAGCTGACGTTGAGAAATTCTCCCACTTGGATGAGCATCAGAGCAATTCCGTTCTCAAATTGAGAAGTAAGTTTCAATAATACAAGTCAGTTCAGTACAGGCAGACCACCAAGTTTCCGAAAAGACTCGGATAGAAAGTTACGTTAAATTTCCCATGGGGTAAACAGTCCTGAACTAGAGCCATGGATTAGGGAATAAAAATTATATCTAGATTTTTTACACGTATTAAATAGTAATGGATTGGTTTGTACGGTCAGTGATTTTATGGCTTGCACCACGCATCCCTTAATCAAATTAATTTGGCTCTGGTAAATGTTCATATGTGGATTTGAAATAAGTAATTCGTTGATTTCAATTTTCACAGACCTTCGAATCCTCCATTTGTATTGGAAGGAAGGGGACAATCAGTACATTGAACGGTTGACAGATTTCACTGCCCACTCCACATTCGGAAACATGAAAAATTTGAATAACCTTTTCATACATCAATACATTCATCAGGTTAGTGCAATACGGAAATACTTAAAGCGTGATATACATTTAATTAGATAACCAGGGTTGATATACTCGTTTGTCTCATTTCTTTTAGTACTCTGCTTCCAGTATAGAGAAACTGACGGGTAATATTTGTTACTTCGCCTGTGGGACACTGGGAAATCGTGATCGCCAAAACCATGACCAGTATAATGGGGTCGAGGAGTATAAATACCTAGAGATATAAAAATTTGTTATTAAACAATGTAACATAATATAATTCCACATAATTGGAAAATATTATATTTATGCCACAAGGTTTGTCCATTCAGACCTTGTTTGTTATGTTATTATTTTGTAGCTCGGAAATATTATATAAATATTATCCTTCTCTTTTCAATATTTGTCACAGTAGACGATTTGACAATTTGACCATTTAGTACTGAAATTATTATTGTCATTCTCTTCCCTCGATATTTTAAACTTTTCGGTATTTGCGAAATACAATTTATTTTTACGCACACTTCCCACGCGTTGGGTAGGAATTAACAGAGTCCGCAAATGTTCCAGCTGGACACACAAACACCTAAATTTAAACAAAGTTCAATTGCTCACCTAAACCGGAAATGTGCTACGAGTGTCATACTTTTCCGGATTTCAAATCCTGTCTTGATTCAATTCTAGGAATACCAGATTCGTCTACAAAATTTCGCTTTGACATTGCCCTCGTCAGTACTGACTTCAGGGTGTCTATTTCACTACAATATAATATCTGTAATTCTCCCTCGTCGCAATGTTGAGAGATAGGGAAATCTGTTCCCCTAATGTTTAACAGATATGGACAATGATAAATCTGTATACCAAATGATAATACTTTTTTATTTGTTCACTTTTGAATGGTTCTCCGTTCTCAACCGTGCGAACTAATTTGAAATTTTTGAAAATGCCGAAGAAATTGGATGTTGAAGTGGATTTCAGGATTTGAAAAGTTTCCAAACGCCATCGAGTCTGGATGTCAATCTGCACTTGAGCTTCTGTTGTAAGAAACAGAATCCAATGAAATCCAAGGAACTGATGTCATGGCTCTTGACAGGGATCTCTGCCTTGGAAATGATGGTCATTCCGAGATTTGACCTCGAATCTTCTGCATAGGAGGTTGTTTTTCGGGATTTCTTTGACGAATCTTCGTCATGGTGGATGAAAACTTTTCGGTCTCTCCCGGATATAATTTTGCGACTTTTCTCTCCAAAATTGGCTTTAACATGTGCACGATGGAGCATTCCGAGTTAGTTTTTACATTTTGGGCCACCTTGATGAGAGGGATGACTCCAGGACCCGTCATAGCACCGACAACCATGAATCGTTTCCCGAACTTCACTTTTTCCTTGTTTTTTGCTTGGCGTCGATGAGGTTTTTGCTCTACAGCCGAAGATGGGAGGCCGATATTTTTGTGATTTCGACGAACTTCGACAGAGTATAACATACTAGCCACTTTGCTGCGAGACCGAAATTCCGTCCTTTTTCATGGCCTTGGCACTGCTTTTCTCAAAAACCTTCCTTGGAAACTTTTGGAATCCTCAAATTTATTTCAACACCCAATTTCTTCAGCATTTTGAAAGAAAAATTAAAATTAAATTTTTTTATCTTACATTAGAAATTGGTGTGACACTTTCCCTTTCCGGAACGGTAATCTGCGAGAGAGCACAACTAACATAATTTAAATGATTCGATAAGGCAAAGCTACGAAATTAGCATCACAATTAATTGGTTGCATTAAGTTTATAGGCTGGAGCAGTTCAATCTCCTCGACAAGAATGGCGTACTCAGGAACGCCGGATTCCGATATTTTGTATGCGTGAAAGTGGGTGTCAAAGACCTCTGTCAAATATTCACTCACAACGATGTATGGTCTTCTGTCATATTCAAATATCAGTATTACGCACACAAATGTGGGTAGCATTTCGGATGTGTAATTCTACGATTTCAAAAGCCTATCACCTTTTCTAATCTCGTGTCTCGTGCAATTGCAATTGTAATCTCGTGTAATGTGCTTGAAAATTAATATTTCTTGATCACAATTCCCATTAATTCGTTCCGAAATTAAAACGCCAGAATCCAAGTCTGCCAAGGTTGAAGAAACAGGACTTTTCAATTCATATTGAGTTGAGTTAAAACCTTCATTCAAAATTAAGGAATAGCTCATGGAGAGTTGACTTCGTTTTGCAACTGTTCCTGAAATATTTTTAAAATTGCAGTTAATATTTGCAACCTGTTTAAAAAATCGATGGCGAGCTTCAAAACGCATAGCCCAATATCGCAGTAGAGGTCCAACTTGTCGAATAGCATCCGGGTAATGCAGTAAATGGTGATGCTTCGGCCTTAAATGAGAGTTTGATAACTTTATATATAGATTATGGTGATCCTCTATTAATCCCTCCAAATACGATATTGCAGGTGTTGTAACGGAAGGTGCCAGCAAGATATCAAGTATTTTTTATAATTTAATCAATAGATTCCAATAAGGTTCGTTCTCTTCAAAGATATCTCCAAACAGAAAATTGAAATTCATTATCAATCGTGTCGTTTGAGACGCAGATTGACCAAAACCAGAGTCAGCGCTGGATATGTGTTTTAATTGAATTGGAGATGGTTTATCTTTTTGCATGTGTCCATAATTAAAGCTGCTGATTCTGGAATTAATTTCGGCCAAATTCAGTCGTGATCTTTTCAGAATACTGTTAACCACAATTTTTATGTCCAGGGGAGCAATTCCTTCAAATATATCGTGCATGATGTCCGGACAATAATTTTCAGTTACGTGAAAATATGGTATCTCGTTAAATATAGATGGCAGTCGTATTCCAATCTCAGCCAGATTTGGTTTTCGTACGTCTTCGTCGTAATTCATCAGGTTTGTTAAATGAAGTTGACTTCGCTTCAATGTATTTTGACATGACTCTCTCGGCATTTTCCAAAATCGGCAAGGATAATTTGCGAAAAATGATTCACTGTAGCCAAATAACATATGCATCCCAAGATTGTCTCATGTAATTTGGCCTAGTTCAACTCTAACGTATCCACTGTAATCGGGGGATGTGACTTGAATTGGGTTTTCAAGTAGTCCCTTTATCTCGGCCACCGGCATAGTGAAGATTTTCTCATGGGAATATTTTTTTAAATAACTTGACTTAAAGCTTGAGCACAGTATGATGTTATCAAGTTTGGAGTTGAACACCGATTCAATATTCAGTATGCTGTAGTAACAGAATCCGAGTTTATGTTTTCTCTTTCTTGACCCTAGTGGATTGCAAATTTCTAACTCGTCAGAGTGTAGCAAAATGTAAACGATTGGAATATTTGGGTCTGAATGTATATTTCGTCTTCTGAAGTAAGCCCCACACAATGGGGTGGTGAGAACATTAGGATCCAAATTTGGTTTAATGTTCAGAATGCTCTTCATAACACCTGGCCTTCCAAGTGCCAGTTTAAATGTATTAGCAATTGGTATGTATTGGAAAGTGTCAAAAATTAATTTTGTTGACGCCCTATTGTTCTCCAGTCTGTTCAAATAATATGAGTCCAGTACTACATCTTCCGGTTTAATCAGCACCCTAATCTACTTAAATAGTCCTCCAGTATGGACTCAGTACATACACTCGTGAATGGATTCCTTAGCAATTTGATCAAATCATTCGCGGTTTGCTCGTTGAGACTTAAGTCTTTTAAGTTCACGGCTACACTCACTACATCACTGACTAACTCTGTGCCATTATCGATTATTTGTTGACATGTGGACAATGGAATCCTGAAACTACACTGTAGTCTTGCGACAAATCTAGCGGCGTGTGATTTAATTTCTTCTATAATTTGACTGTAGTTTAAGCGTACGAATTCACTAACACTTGTATTATTTTCAATTAAATCAGAATTGCCATCCTTGTTACCACTGTCTGTCACTATTTTTTCTACAGTCGATGTTATGATTTTATGGGTTTTGAACGCGGTAAACCACACAAAGTCTGACTGACTTGTCGTTTGTGTTAATTTGTGTGTTCTTTAAGTGGGACCGTATGCCGAACCAAGATAGTAACTGTCCTTCTGCAAATGAAACAACTCACCTCAGCGTCAACAGAATGTTCATCACCGCCCTTCAACATTTCTTTGAATTTCTGCAGAATGATAATACGATGGCCAGCAATGGAAAAACGTCTTTCACGTGTTGAACATATTCTGCATTCTCTGTCACGACGCTCAATACCAAATCAGTCAACATTTGTTTTGCAAAAAAATTACTTATATACTTGTATCAGTTGTGAATCGGGACAAGTTTATATGAGAAGAGAAATTAAGCCCCTTGAGTAAATATTTTCAGAAAATCGCATCATTTTTCAATATCTGAATGGCATCTTGACAAATTTAGAAATTAGGATTAGTATCTACCAGGAAGAGTAGACAAGGTGATTTCCTTTTCCGGGAGGTCTCACTGCTGTCTCCCGTAACAACCAAATCAAAT
>JAQFYE010004105.1:0-13991 GCA_034694305.1 Protaphorura glebata
CAAATTTTTCACTTTTCACTTTTCAAGACCTAGTGAAAGATTTGCAATTTTGCAGTGCAAAATAGTGAAATATTTCAACCCTTGAAAAGTATCCGAAACCCTGATTACATACTCTAAGGACGTTTCAAGAAATTATGTCTCGAAAGATCTTACCAGTATCGCTCACTCAGGGCAATTTGTACAAATTTCTTTTTCGGAATTGAAATTCGTAGCAGGTTGTTCTGCTAACTTCAACATATTATTTTTCGAAGGTACTATTATTTACAAACAAATTCAACTAAACCCTAATTTTGAATTTGTCTTCGGCTTTTCCTAGTAAGTTTACCGTTACTTGTAAACCATATGGTTAAGATAGGACACTGTTATCTCATTTTACGTCTATCATTTCCTAACGTCGTCGTCACAACGTGTTCCTTCTCAAAAGAAGCTGGAGGGCGAGAAGTCAATTTCCGCTTTGGATGGAAGTGCTAAGTTATCATCCCTCCTTACCTATTATATGACAAGCTTAGAATGTCTTCGTTGGGCGATATCTGTTACAATACGGAGGGGATGTGTCTGAGAGCAGATCTGTTCAAATTCTTAAAATATAGATTTCCGAGGGGGTGTGACGATTTAAATTCACAAAATATACTGTGTTTATGAAATGAACCACCCACCCCAATGTAACCACAACCACCGACGAGGGTTGAGTCGTCGGGTACTTGTACTTACTTTATCAGCAAGTGATTCAACAAATACGCTCATCCCGGATTTTGTCATTTGATTTTTTTAAGGTGACTATGTTAGTGAAACATCATGACTCATCAGTTTCGAGCACAATGCATGGAATTGAGACGGTAGCTGAAAGGGTTGGAATTGTACGATAAAATATTAACGTAATACACAATCGAGGGCATTATTATTACTTTAATGTTGTGTCACCGGACAGAGGTCAGATCAAGCAAAAGGTCAAAATCTTCTCTCCGAACTATATGAATATTCCGGGCCTCGGTTGGAATAGCTAAAATATCACTATTTCTTCACATATCCTCGACCTTGGCTAGCTCTAGCTGGAAGAAGCGTATATACTTTTTAAGAATTTGGACCCTCAGGGAGGAAGCCAAAATAATTTTGGAATAAATTGTTGAATGTAATATTTTAAAGTTGATGGGAAGTTGTCCTATTTTACGTGCTCTCTTTGATATACGCATGTACGATCACTTCAGATCAGATCAGTTTCGCAGGTGCAAGTTTTCGTGTTAACCAATCCTTCAGGCTTTTTTTTTAAATTGCAATTTGCAACTCAACTGCCCGATGTTTTCACGATAAGTGAATTGGAGTGAATTGTCGATCAGGACCTAACGAGGTAGATATTTTGTCCATCCCACAGGCAAAAATGCCTATTCAAAAAGGCGATCTCTACTTAGATAAGTTGAGTTATTGAATGGGATCTTTTGTTATCTGACGACTTGCATTAATATCAAATTGCAATTTAGTGGCGAACAGGTCACGTTATCTTCAATTTTCTTTTGTTTGTCTGTGCCAGTGCATGTGCGTGTGGTGTGCCATTTATCTAACTAACATTTAAATTTTAATTAAAGTGATTTAGAAACTTGATTTTCGCATTCGTCGTCGGGTTCAAGTTTATATAATTTATACTCACGCACTTTTCAGCAGCCAATTCTACTTGGGAGGTTAGACAGAGTGATAAAGATCTGTGAAATTCGTGCACCGCACCTGCATTTACACTGTACGACGACTGCACCTGTGTTTATAGTACAGGCTGGGTCATTCTACAAAATACAGAACAGAGCCACTAATTAGAATTTATGATTTTGCGGTTACGAATGCAATTTAGAATTTTTCTTTGAAACTGGATCAGACCGACTTTTTAAAATTATCAATCTCAGAGGGATTTCATAACCACATGTTATGAGTAGTCTTCTTCGCTTCACACGGCTGCAATTTGTAGAAATATTACTTCGGGTTCATCCTTAGAGACAAGACTGCAGTGATTTTGAAAGCATATACGAGAAATGATTCATATGATTGCACTGCACAGCACTAGGAACAGAAAATTGTTGTGAATGAACGTTTAAATTCGCAATATGAAATTACAAGTAATAACAGTATAGTATCTGTTTTGGCACATTGTATGAGTAATGTGAATGGTAGGCAATGCATTCGGTAAAGAAAATTATATGCAATGCTGTGGCTTTGCATGACAGAAACATACAAAAGTAAGTATGTAGAAGGAATCATGGAAAGGGAACACATTTTTGTTTGTGTAGCGGCTGTGATTTTCTTTTTTAAAATGACTCATGGGACTAATCATGAAAGCAAAAAAAGACTTTTTAGATAAGTTATTCTATTTTGAAGTGATTCTCAAGAACACTCTGGTTAATCATCTTCCTTTGCATTTGCCTTTGTGGGGTTGGGCTCTTAAGCCTTGCCATGGGCCTGTAATCCTTAGCCTCTCTATTTCCGTTTACAAGCGGTGAATCGGTGTTTGCTAAAACCACAGTTTTAGCATTATGCAAGCAACGAGGTAGATCCGTTTGTTGATGTTTTTAGTTTTTGAAAGACTCCTTTATATACTTATCTTGTTAAATTGGAATATGTTGTGAACGCAGAAGAGTCAGTGATATAATTTTTCAAAATTAAGAGTTAATTAATAAGAGCTTAAAGGAAGACCTAATTAGTGGTATAAAGCAAATGACATTGCATTACCGGTCACGGGTGATATCCATATTTAGGTCGAACTCAGGAATACATAGTAATAAATAGCTCATGCGTGCACCTTGTACGGGTCAATCAGATATGCCCGTCATGACGCAGAATAGAGAAAATGGCACTAAATGTAGAAAATCAACGGGCTGATTTCATGGAATTCATGTCCTCAATACCTACCGCCACAGATAATTCCCAACAGTTTCAACTGTTTATTATCATGGTTCGTAACACGGAAAGGGTATGTTATGTTTTGGATCATTGTGCAGTAGAGAACATAGAATAATCGTTCGTCCAAAAAATGCAATTTAGTCAGAACATACCTGACAAAATAGTGTCTGTGAGATCTCGAAGAAGCTGCGGAGTAGAAATTACATAATCATCCGAGTGCATCTTATTTTGGATGAGAAAAGACTTAATGACATGAGTGGAAGATGATAATTTGAGAGTCGGAGGAATTGAGAGCACGCCCTAAGCTGCCTCATCATTACATGGATGAAGGTAACGGGTTGCATAGGTAGGAAACTATTTTACGCCCAATTTAATCCTTTTCTTCTGAACAGAACACGTTAAACGGCACGGAGGTACGATTTAGCTCGACGTCTATATTATTGAAGAAATATGACGGCAGGTTCAAACAGTAATGGTCTACATCGGATTTGATCTAGTCTCCAATTTACAACATTCAGCTCATGATATGATATGATCGATCTGCAGCATACACTGCACTTCCCAGTTCAGAAATTGAAGTGTTGATGGCAAACAGAGATAAACACTTTGTTTTTGTACATGTCTGGGGAATCTGGATCTCAATTCTCAAGTCAAAGGACGCACGTGATCGGGTGGTCCAGCAATCAGACCGTAGTCCACTCATTTTGTAAATATCGATATCCAGTCGTCTAGAATTAATTATGACAGCAGAAACAGAAACCAAACACGTTATAATTCTCGCTATCTTTAAACTTGACCTTCGATTTGATGACAACGAGGCGCCGTCGAAATTATAGTCACTGCAAAGTAAACAAATGTGTAACATTTAAAAAGAAATGCTTCCTGTTCAATTAACAGTGAGTTGTAAAACATATAGTCAAATGTCATTGCGTGTATTTCCAATTTGGTAAACAGGGAGTATTCAGTTTCAATTTGGAAAATCTGTAACGACGACACGCGTGCCAAAGATTGACTCGTTATCTTAACGAATAAAATCTGCCGATACCAGAATGCTAATACAAAACGGCAATGACCATGGATTATTTGTGCGTATTAAATATTGTTTTGCTTAGTGCTTCGTTATTCCAAAAAAATAGATTGCAGAATTAGCCGCAGAAACATTGAGATATTTGAGAGATATACGAACGCCGATCCCCACAATATTAACATATATTACAAAATACAAACGGTGCTATTTTTATCTTTCTGAGAATTATGGGACCCCTCAAAATAATTCCCACAATTACTCCATAACTCGAGACTTAGACGCCCCAAGTGATGCAATATTGATAATACGTAATTACTGTAATTATTATCATTGCTGGGTTGCGAGTCTTCGATTATGAGTGTAGCGAATCGAAGAAGTTCTATTTTTTTACTATTGAACGTTGAATTTATTTGTCAAGAAAATTGTAGGCAACGAAAAATTAGATACTAGATATGAGTTGAACTAATTCTATATTTTAGAATGCCTGAGGAGTTTTTTATATAGTACGATATCGATCCAATGGTTAAGTGTGTTAATGTAATTCTGCCCTACGCTCGACCTCAGAAGATCCCAGTAGTGTTATTATTATTGCGCCCGTAATTACTCAATTTCAAAACCTTCGAATCTTCCTTACGCTTCTGCATTGTGCGATTACGTATTCGACGCACGCCTTTCATCATTGCCACAGATCTGGAATTAGATCGTTTAATTTCAGGAATTTAATTTAGAATTATAACGTATGAGTTTGTCGGTGAATTAAGTAGGTCAAACATTATGTTGCAAGGAACGTTTGTAATACACATTAACCCAAGTGGATTTAAGTAATCCGCCCTGTCCTATTTCTGGATTTTAAATTAGAACCATGTCAAAATTAACTCCATGCTAGGTCGTTGAGAATTTGAGCTTAGGTCAAGGTGATCAGTTATGCATTCTTTTAAGGACGGCATTCCCAAAGATCAAGGAATTTGTCAAAAATTTAGTTTCCCTTCGGGCTTCGTCCTTAAAGTATCAAATCAGACTCCTTCTGGAATTTTCACTCAAATAGTAATTTTGATTTTCGAATTTTGAAATTGTGAGGCGACATTCTTGACATGTTTAGTGTTCGATAGTTGGATTTGTCAGTATGATGTTTTTTCTCTAACAGTTCTGCTCTTCTGGTACCTAGTCCTTTCTTAGGGGTAACTTGTACTTTCCAAAATTCGTGCAAATGGAAATTCGATTTGTCTTGCGGTAGAATTGTCTGATGTCCCAGGTCGGGTCATTGTTCGTGGTTATTCCTCGACATATTTGTTAAGGAGTGAAAGGAAATGGAATATAAGCAGACAAATACCAAATCATTTCGTGAGATATCGTTTTGACGAGCGATTATTTCTCAATATTTGTGTGGATCGTGGGTGTTAAGCATTTCTATTTGACTCCACTAATGCATTTTGACAAATGGAACTGATTCAATTTTTTACGCATTACCGGCAAGTTAGTTCATACGCATATCGGACACATGTTTGTAAATTTGAGGATGTGCAATAATCCAAGACAAATATTTACAATCCCATCATCATCCTAGTGATCATTATGGTTTCTGTGTGGTCCATCCGCGTGTTGACCACCATAAACCAATAATTCCTTTCACACAATTTATTGTTGACATCCTTCAAGTAATCCTAAATTCGAGGCGGTCATACAAGTTTATTGCACCGGGGCCATCTTCATCAAAACTTGATTGTATTGTAATTTGTGTGTACTATTCGACACATATTTCAAGGATTTGAATTCATTCATTCGCACCTTTTTGATATAGATTTATTTACTTTATCAATCCTCATAAAGATTATATCTGAAAGATATAGGTTTACACACATTTTTTTGTACGAGGTCGCAACAAGCATGCATGTACAAATTTGTGACCACACTGCGGTTTATTTTACAAGTTGTACATATACATAATAATATTATTAAGTGCTCGATTTGTAACAAATTGTTAAAAAAAGCAGAAAGCCTTTAGTATGATTACCATCATAGCCAAACATGTACGTACACAAATAAAAAGGGACCACAACAATGTTTGGTCCAAATTACACATAAATATAAACGATACCCTTATAAGGGTTCTGCCAAGTCCGTAAAAGGATTTTTAAGGACATTTTCTCTTGCATAATAATTGGTCCATTTCATCCTTTCCTTACGTTTCGTTGTGGGAAACACATTAACGCTCCACGAGTCCAAGGCACGACGACATGCATTTTAGGCAGAATTTCTTTATTGCCGCCCAGAAGGAAAGTCTTCATTATTTAATTTCCCACCCAAGTAAAAATGAAATGAAAGAAGGACGGGGAAAATATGATAAATAAATAAACAGAAGTGAGGATGGGAGTTGATTCATTCATACGAAAAAGAATACGCTTCATAAGAAAGTCACCGGTTCGGTTGCTTTTTATTTTTTACTTTTGTAAAACGCCGCGTCGTGTCTGCTTGATGCCTGTCATCAGTCTTGTCTTCAAAAAAGTCTTTTTCTTTGTCTTATTTTCTCTTTCATCTTCGTAGCGCGGCGCGGTAGAGGTAGAGGTTCATAGAAATACTTCATCAAATCAACCGAGATGCTCTCAACTGATTTTTGTCCTTTCAAAGAACGGGTTGACAAGATGACGTACGGGGTAGTCCATAGCTACTTATTTACCGAAGCCCAAAAATGGAATTGACTCAGCGGGCACAGCACAGTAATTAATTTTATTTTGGATTCTCGGCATTCTGAAAGTATGGAAAATGAAGCTGTCGCTACACCTTAAATATAGCTTGTCGCGCCGCGCATTGGGTTATTGAAGACAAGAATATTTAGATAGAAAAGTCGGCACCAGTCATACGTCTTACTTTATTTATTTTTTTCTCCGCTGAATAGTTATGAACCACCCTACAAATATGTACGGGCACTGACACACTTTTTTAAGTAATTCCGGTCGTCGGTGAGCTACCTGCCTAGTTAGTGAAAAAATGCCATTCCTGACAGATAGACAGTCAAATGGGAACAACTTTTGCTTCCTTTCCACTTATTTTCGTAGGTACTTCCTTTCCTTTCCTCATCTCAGAAGCAGTGAACAAAGTTATTCATCATGGTAAAGAATTTTGAGGCTTTCATAAAGGGAAGATATATGAATGTGGGATTCTTTGATAACTAAAGGTATATTTTCGGAGAAAACTGACAGACTGTATGACGGGATTTAATCTAGAGAAGAAAAAAAGAATGTCTGTTCGCTCTAGACTTTTTGGACTAGAAAAAGCACAGACATTTCCTTTCATGACAAAGTTGGAGCCGCGGAGGAGAGATACGATGTACGAATAATAAACAAAAATTAACAAAATTCGAACAACCGAAAAATTACTAGATCTGAATTAAAACGATCGATAAGTTACTGACGATGAGAGAAATGTTCGGAATTCAGGTGAAATATCTTAAAATAAAATATCTAAGCAGAGACATTAATTTACTGCTGAGCCCGTGTATGTAACGATTCATAGTGGTAGACGTTCGATCTGTCTCACGGACATTGTGCGGTGGTCGCTTTAAAGTGTTTTTCCTCTACGCGGTCTCTACTACGAGGGATGCCTTAGACGAATGGAAATCACAATCCTCTAATATTTGACTACGACTCACCTGCATGTGTCAATGAATAGGTTAAGTTCGGCATATTTCAAATGAACATCAAGTGCTAATTGCTTTATGAGGCACTATAAAGTCCGAAGTGTCAGACGACTTACTTTAATTGGACCAATCAACAGACGATAATAAGTTTGTGCAAACACCGCGCGAGATGGAAAATATGAATGGATTGGCGAAATGCTCGTGACCCCATTATTTTCACTTCAGAATCCCATGCGAAAACGTTTAAGGCTCGGCTCGTGAAGCGAGCTGTAATTGTATTAGAATAGAAGTCTATCCTTTATATAGAACCACTGGCAGACGAAGTCAGTAATGCACGATTCATTTCATTTGAGGCACACACAATATTAAATGGACTCCTATTCTTCCATCATTATTCTCTTAAGAAAAGCAAAAGCTCCTCAGACATATGATATCTGCACGAAGGAAAGTCATATAGGAAACATTAAAGTGCCACTCGTGGCTTGTTTATGAAGCAAGAGCTCTTCCATAAAATTCCATATCCATTCCTCGCCTCTCTTGTACTGCCTCATTATTTATAGTGTTTTTATATTTCTAAGCTATATAAAGAATAAGATCTGTCGTATTTCAGTCGAAGTTTGGTGTCGTGACTGAAATTCATTTTGGCTCGCTTCAAGTCATCGAGCCTTAGCTAGCTAGTTCATCGTGTGGTTTTCTTTCCAATCTTTACTTCCACACCTAATGTTTCAAAAACTAAGGAAAGGAATGGCTTGAACACTTTTCTTATATTGAATTATAATTCGGTTTTATTTTCCAGGCGAAATTATCATAATAATACATCCAGAACGGTGAAACTTCATACTCAAACTGATTATTGAATATGACATTCGTAGTTTAAAGTTGAAAGATTATTCAAACTAGTTCATGGAATCAGGATATATCACGCATATGGCGTAACCGTTGTACTGTTCGAACGTTTTCGGTTTGACCTTCAACTCTCACCTAACTCTGATATTTGCAAAGGTCACATCTGGCTATGCAGGATGTAATATGCCAAGGCTGAGCAGAAACTACTATTATATTTACGTGATTGAATTTAATAGATCCGCGAGGTAGACAATGAAAGTCTGTATAGATTTGCATCGTAATTCTGTTCCTTCAGTCTACATTACATCTTGCAGATTTGAATAGTTGGTAAAAGGGATACTTTAAAAAATCCGGAAATTAGGATTTTCATTAGTTCATCACTTCATTTGAAATTAAGTCTCAGTGAGCGGTTTAGTGTTTTAAAATTATGGTCTTCAAATTTTCAAGACAAAATTGAAAATCGAATATACGATTTCCACGGTGGTATATAAATAGTTGTCATAAAATTTGGAAAAGAAAAGTTATTGCTGAACTACAGTGCACTCACTTCTACTTGACTGCGCATCATATGGACATTATATTTTATTATGATCGAACGCCAAACCACACAAAGAGCAAAAATTTATGGGATTGAAGGAAGATCATGAGATGAGGGGATCCCACACTTCATTCCCACACACTATTCTATTATCTGTCCTCTCCTGTTCTCCATTGCATCGGAAAATGTCTCTGACGATGAGTATTTCCTAAAGTTTTATTACCTCCATCATAATTCCATATAATTCGATTTTCCGTGGCTTATCGATCATCCCAAAGACCGACCGACCAACCGAAACACACAAACAGCTCAGTCAGTCAATAAAAAAACTATGTATAAGGTGCATGTATTCCATCAGTCCCTGCATTATGTATTACAATACATTCAGGTGACTATGTTGTATTGTACATACAGGTGTAGTGGTTCTTGAATTCATAGAATAAGTGGATCCTTTTGTGACAAGGGAAAACGAAACAAGCCCACTTGTAAATAATGAAGTGCGGTGTGTTTCAATGAGAGCGGCTTCTTCTCTAGGATTCATGAGTCAATATTTACCAGTGACAAAAATATCATGGTCTGGGTCCGGTCAGGAAGAATTTATGGTTTAGTAGGTTCAATTCAAATTATAGTGGGCAGACTTGTTGTTTATATTTTGTTTATTGGGATTTGCGGTGGAACCTACTCGATTGACTACACTCACGTGTTTCCGGAAAGACTCACATGAAATATAGTACGCGTTTCCACCCAAAATAAATTTTTCACGCTATTGTTGGAATTTCCATAGACCTTCTTCGCAATCGGATGTAGACGTTCCTTAGCTCTATTTAATACAAACTGCGCAGAATCGAAGGCACAATTAAGGGTTGGCGTTCGATCTATGTACATTAATATTTTTATTCCGGAAGAATTTTGCGGATATAGAGTTATCAAGCGATATAATTTAACATTTCTGTCTAAGTGAAGAGTGGCGGTTTTATCCGTAAAGTAAGACCGAAAAAGTCCAAGTGGAAGGAATAATCCTGAACCAAGTGATTCCAATCTTAAATTCCAGGGACTTTATTACACTTTGGATCCTCGGCAGTATTGTCATAAAAATAATAGTTGTCACCCAAGGCCCACCTAATCCTCATGATACCCTTATTTATTGCATCGAATTGCGTTACCATTACGTAACTTCTGGGGTGGAATTTCATTTCATTCCAACTTTTCTAAACTTATTAAACAAGCTGAAAGGAATAATCCGCTTTTAACGAACAAAAGTTGAAAGTAACCCTTTCGTCCTTCCTTCCGATAAGAATTTCTCTTCGTCTTTACTTAGGTCTATACAGAGATTAGTGACAAGCACATGAGTCTACTTCATGGTAAATTCTTCAGGTAAATACTCCGACTAACATTGCTTATACAAAGTAGGATGCTTAGAACATTTTTAACGTACTTCCTTTCTCCGAGTTCTTTCAAAGTCGGCAAATGACTCATCTCAAAGGTAATCTTCATTTTGTTGACAAAAAAATGTAAGGTTCTTGAAAGAGAGAAGCAGCTTATTTCAAAAATACACAAGAAAAAGGCACGCTGGTATTATTACCTTCCTTTTTCCTTCAGCCACTGATATCATGTGTGCGACTTCAGCATTTTTACTTCTCTTTTCTGTTATCGTCGGCGACATAATGAGTTAAGTAAATAAAGCTCAAAAGGAATCTAATTCATTTTTTGTACAGCTTCATGAAGTTACTGGAAACTTTTAACAGAAGTTTCTTCAGATGTTCGCGATAATGAAAAAAGGGACTACTACACGTGGCAATCCGTCTTCATTCAGATGTAACTCCAGCTTACAGTCTGATCCTGTTGCGCCTCACACACTCGCTATACCGAACACCTCCTTTAGCCGACCACCCCATTGCGCGCTGCTGCAGTACTCAATTTATAGAATGTCCTTGCTGAACAATTTCTTGGCATATCTAGAGCTAATCGCATCGCTCCCGTACTTTCTGGATGGCGACATTTGACCCGGAAATATGACCCTTGATGCAATGTATCTTCATCGCCGTAGGCCTCCTGTTTGTGAATGCTAATTCAAATTTTTTTAAAACGTTCGATTCGAATGACTTTGTCCGGTAAGAGGCACTATAGTTGTGTTTATTCCTGGCGCCAACATAAACTCATCTCAGGGGCTGTTTTCTCTAAGCTCCACTCTCGTTCCTTATCATATCAAAGGGGAAGTGAAATAAAATAATGTAAACTTCCCTTTTCTAAAAGTAAACCTGTACATGGCCATTCTCGAATAGACGAGACTTACTAGACCAAGTTTTACTGCCTATTCCGATCACATGCATGTGTATAGGGAATGGAAAAGAAGATAATATCCTTCTTAATTTCTAAAGTAAATAACTTGACTTAGTTAGACAGTTAAGTTGGTCCTATCCATCCAATCTTTCAAAAATTTTCCCACGGACAGAGACTCCGTCCTAGGAATTCAATCTTGGAGTTCGGACGGGACGCGACCCCTGAAAGAAAGAAAGATGACAGAGGATCTGTCAGTTAGCCTTCAAAAGATGCGACTAATAAGTTCATGAGCAAATATACAAACAAATGAAGGAATAACTGAAACCTGAGTATGAAGGATAATAAAGAATGAATTGCACTTGGACTGCACAAAGCAAAGATCATCATCCATCATATTTCATAACGTACAAACAACCAGTGGTTAACAGGCTGCCATACGTTCGTTCGAATGAAATAAATGGATGTAGCAGTAGTAGTTGTGGTCCGACATTGTTAAAATAATACTTAATAGCATGAACAGGGTTTACTTTACAATAGACAGTTTCAACTATTTGTATTAATAGATCGAATTGCCGTTGCCGAAGGCTCAGTCTGCCACTGAATAATAATCGTGATACGTTTGATCAGCCGACATACACTGATTGTTAGGGGTAGTTTTAATAGTTTGATTAAGACATTCGACGATTAAAGATTTGAGCGGTCAATGACGTCGCTATACGACTTCGAATTGACTGAAATTAATTTATGTATTGCCGTTTGTTATTGATTGTAAGGTAAAGGGATTTATTCTTCTGTGGCCTTGGGCAGGTTCTTTCTTCATTCATATCATTTCACTTATTGCGCTGTATATCAATCAATTATGGCTCAAGAAATTGGGAAGCTATAGTTTATAGTTAGAAATCCATGAATCTATGGAATCTAAGACGGATGCAAAAATTGTGTTTTAAAAGCAAGGCTATTGTTTAGGGTAGTCAGGGATAATCCCCAGTGTGCATTTTCAGAGAGATATCCGACTCTTACTACTCTTACAATAAGAACGGTGCAGTAATTACGACCAACCTTTTTGGCCTTTAGGATTAAGTCTGTAGAAAAATCTGAATTCTATGTGTATCTGCAAGAAGTAGTTTATTTCTTGGGAATTATTAAGAAATCATCAAGAAGAGCATTAATTTTTCAGGAGTGAACACTTTCAATTTTGGAAACCCTTAGAAAAGGAAGACACCCGTCACGTGGGACATTTAAGTCTAAAATGATGATTAAATGAGACAAGCCCGCTGCGCTGGGTTTGGTTCAAAGAATGACACATCTACGCGGTACACGCCGTCTATTCACTAAAACAAAGAGTCTCCTGTCTTCACATACATCTTCTTCAAACTCAAAAAGAACAAGTCTTCTCCAGTGTTACACCACGACCAAGGCTTAATTCTTGTTCACCAATATCAACTCCATATATCTTGTCTGTTTTTGGGCTTCTCTTTCATTTTTTACCTTGCAAAAGTACAGTACAGATACAACCAAGAAAGAGACAGGCTGGCTGCGATGCGATGAACAAGACATCACTTATTTTATAAAAATTGAAAGATGGAAAATGTGACAGAGTTGATTGTGTTCAAAAGAAAATGGATGGAGTGGATATGTAGCGTATTGTCGGCGTAGCCACAATATTTTTTCATGAAATACTGATAAAATCTTCGAGAGTTACGGAGTGAAATAGTTTTTATTTATTCGAGTAATTCTGCTAAAAACACAAGAAAGACATTGAGAAATCATCAGGGAAGAATGATGGTTCTTCCCGTCAATCAATTATGGGATTTCACTTATTCGCAAATTTTTCGAACACGTTATTCTCATTTTAACCCCTTCGTAGATAACCTAATCGCACGCCACCGCATTCACACCATAAGAGAATATCGAGAGATGGATGGTTGAGGGAAAATACTCACGAAAAGGTACAGTCTTGTGAATGACTCTGGGACCCTGGTATGATTGATGAGACTGGTTTTCCTTTGACCCAAAGTACCAACGCTTGAGACACTTTCTTATTTTTCCCATTTGTTTTTCATGGTTCCTCGGAAACTGTTGTACTGTTGTTCTCGAAGAACCAAAGCTTACAGGGACAATTCGGGATTTGGGAATGTGGGGTAAAATTGTTACAAGGGATTTGCTGGGATGTACACCGAATATGACATTCTGAAAAGGAAGCCGCTTTCCTTGTATAATTGAATCAACAATCAACCAGTGGTCTCAATTGTGTCGTAATTTCCAAGTTGTGGGCAGATAAGATTTTGATTCAGCTCCAGAATAAATTTATTTTCCAAAAATAACCATTCATCTGGAGTAAATTCTGTCGGGACTAGCGTAGTTGACACAATGTATTCTGAGTCTAAGCGCTTAGGGTGGTCTGACTTCTACACGTGAGATGGGTTCCTTGTGAGAAGTTACCGATACCTAATTAACAATTTTTTTCTAAGGTCTGAGGTTTTTCATATGCATGTGCATGTGAATAGAATTGAGAACTTGCGGTTCGTAGTTCGCTTAAAGTGTCAGCAAACGGAATATGTTTGTCACGGCTGGGAGATTGATCGATCATTGCACATTGCTTTTTGCTTTTGTAGTTTACTGGCGGCGATGGATGACTAATGGTTGTTGGTCTGGATCGAAATATATTCTTAAGTGGTTAATACTGCTATTTTCAGATTCGGTTGGAACAACTGTAGGTTGAAAATTTACGGTTTTCAATATGGCAAAGTGATGCTTGATTAGATTGTATTTTATTAATAAAAATA
>JAQFYE010004106.1:0-13991 GCA_034694305.1 Protaphorura glebata
ATTTTCTGTCTAGTCCTGCGATTTAGTTTGATTTGAAATATTTTTCAACTGGAGTTCACATCTTCAATATAGCTATTGTTTTGGTTTTAAAATATAATGGTCCATAGCATAATAACGATCAAATAATCTATTGAATTCCTTAAGAATTGTTTCGTAATTTTGTATTTAAAATATTTTTCGAGTACAAGTGATGTGTGCAATTGTATAAGAAACAAATTTACGTTTGCTGGGTAAACCTCCGCGGGTCCGAACAAGTTACTGTTCATAACGGTCACCACATCCTCTCGCGATTCTGCCAAACTTTCAACACTGACCGCTAACCGGTTCTCACCGAACACACAGCCTTGCCAAGCACATAAATTGACCGCTATAATGCCCTAATAAAATTGCAGCTCTGAACTCTGGGCGTGTAAATTAGATGTTACCCTCTCCAGACCGATCGCTTCCAACATAGAAATTGCCACGATTCTGACGATTTTGACCACATCGACTGCAAACCACAAATTGTGTTAAACTTGACCTTTGACCTTCAAAAATGTAAAGTCGCAGTTGCTGCTACATAAACCTCGCCAGCTCAAATTCGCGCTTCATCAGCTGTACGAATTCCTGGATTAACCCTTTTGCAGGCACGGACGGTTAACGTCGTGCCAAAGGCACGATTTAAGCGTCCGTGTCTGCGTAAGAGTTATGTGCCTTCCTAAGTTGAAATGTGCGAGGGACTCTTCTCTATGAAGAAGAGGCCTCAACGACGTACCATCTCGTAGCATAAAGTGAGAAGTTGCGATGCGCGGCAACCTGGAATTGAACCGGGGTCCCGATGGTGTAATAGGGCTAATAGGCAGGCTAATACGCCCAACTTTGGTTCTAGTGTGCCAATTTGCTCGACCCGTCAACTCCATGTTATATTAATCACGTGATTAACAAAGCACACTTGCACCAAAGTGGGGCAAATTAGACTAACTTCTCGCAGTATTATTTGACTTACTCCCCTGGTTTTCTCCCCATAAAACTGACGATTCCATGTTTACATTTTGCCCTATACCTTGGGAAACACCCACCACGTACAGCAGAATATGTCAATTCGTCGTCCGTACATGTGCAGGTACCGCCTTATTTTTGACCATACAATACTTTATATCCTGTCATCTACTGGATTAGGTCCAGTGTGACTAGGCGGAAATCTACAGATGACATTCTTTTCTCCTCCGACGTCTCCACATCCAGTTTTAGTCATAAGTCCTACTTTGTAACGGCCTTTTCCTACTGCAGCAGCCGGGTCGTTCACGACCCATGTCTATTGCAAAAATGGTAAGGTTTAAGGTCACAAGTATATTCGTATACTGTACATACATAGTTATCTGGAGAACCACTCATCAAATTCCAATTCACTGGTATTGGATTAGCCCCTGCTATTTCACTGTAGCGGAAAGATGGGTTCAATTTCTTTTACCTACACCAGCTGAGGTTCCTTCGCACCTAGGCTTTTTATCTATTGGGATTTCCCCGGTACTAGGGGTACCTTCTATAGGCTAAATGGAAAGCAGTCCACTCTCTACAAAAAAAACTCAATTGAAAATTCTAGGGACCACAAAAGTGGGTCGGCCAGTGCAGGTTATTGGTGGTAAACCAAATGCAATTTTACAAATGACGTCTCAAAAGTACGGAAGTAAGAAAAAATCGAAAAATTATGTTTAAATAAAGTGGCGAAAAAAAAATATTTTGAATATTGTTTATTGTGCAAAATTTAAAATGAAGTACTTTTTTCTTTTAAACTTTCAGCGCGGCGTGAATGAACGCTGCTAAATTGAGTAGATCTTATCTCCTCCAGAGTTCCAAATTCTATCCACAGAAATTCAATCTATCGAGTCTCAATTTAGAATAATTCAAATCAACTACCCGTCGAAATAATTATTCACAAAAATGTGTTGGTGTGTTGTGTACTGGTAAAAATCTGTCTACTGATTCTGACTGTCTAAAACCAAACGCGTTCCGCCTGATGCCTGAATCCAATCCCGTGAACTCAACTACTCTCTGTAATCAATGAGCGATGAGCCACTCCAACGAATTGTCCACTTTTCAAACAATCAGCACGTTTATTCAAACATATTCAATCAAAACCCAAATAATAATTCACAAAACTATGATCCATGCTTCCAACCACGAGCCACAAAAACAATGTCTGACTTCTTCACGTGGAGACTTGAAACGGAATGCTTGGGAGAAAGAAAAGAACTTCTCTTGCGAGTTGCGAGTCCACACCGCGTCCTCTTTCCAGGCACGCGTGGGTGACGCCTCTGTTCTCCCTTTCTTCCAATCACAACAACTTCACTTAGGGGACACCATAAAGAAGGGGCGTAAACTAGAGCCCCCAAATCTCCCACAGACGCGTAGTACACATATACAGTAAACATATGACCCTTACACCGACTGTCAACACATACCAAGTAATGTCGACATATGTCGTCATATATTGACTGACACTGTATAACTCTTGGCCCAAAAAATACATTGCTTACGCCGAAAAGTATATTATGCTTAGACCGAAATACAGTGCGGCTTAAAAGTCTTGCAGCCCCCCATATAAATCACTTATACCAAAAATTATCTAGACCTTAGTAGCCCGATATTCAACAAATACACTTTGGCACTACATGCTAAATACATTACTTTTCAAATCAGATATCAATTCTAACAATCATTGAATTTAACTCTCTTCCCGATATTCAACAAACGCTTTGGCGCTTGAAACGTGGGATGATATTCTCTAAAAAACGTATATCTTAGTTTGTTATTTTCCAGATAGTTCAAGACCATTTAAAAACATTTCCTTACTTTGCCGCGAAACTTAGAGCAAGTTCCTTTAGCCATAACTGGCATCATTTTATTTAGAGGACAATAATATTTGTCATTTTCGAAATTATCTGATTCTGGTCCTACGTACGCCCGGCCCACTCTGTATTTGGAACAAAATTAACAGCTAAATTTTGTGCGAGAATTAATCGACAGACCTTACCAGTTTTGAGCCCACAAGTTAAATTCATTCTAATTTGAGTAATAGATTAAAATTCCGCTGTCAGCAAAATCGGCATTCAAGAACTCCCATGTATGATGTACTTTTGAGGGGCTTCTGATAAAGCTAACCTGCATAAACTTAAATTTCTACAAGTTACCCCACTGTCTATACATCATCGACCAAGGTGAACGTCTAAGAGATATTTCGACTAGTATGCAGTTTTGCACGTCAACCATTCGTTTGAAAATACTCAGTTTTGGGGTCACAACTTATAGACTGACTGGTAAGGTCCTCTCTATCATTATCACGTGTGGATTTTGAATGGACCGCAAAGAATGGAGTGCTTCAAGACAGATCGCCAGTGGTTTCAACATTTAAAAAGAAAACACTTCAGTAAGTTGGTATGACTTATTTCTATAGCACCACATATATTTAAATCCCAGGAAAATTCCCTCGCATTATTGAGTTATTACTATTCATATACGAAGATTCTCAAAATAACCGGCCAAGACCATTCGCATAGGCGGACGCCAAATTTGGCGAATTTGCCATACAAATGCTTGTTGATACGGAAAATTGTATTTTTAGCAAGTATCTGTTCAGTTTGTATTAGCACTCCATCCCGCGTGGGAGAAATATACCGTGGGAGAACAGTAGGGTCCGCACTACTCTTATTTGAGCATCTTTAGAGATAAATGAAACAAGGAATAAACAAGAAATCCTAATCAGTGCCGGGCAAAATAACAGAAAATTTATTTCAAAATACGATATACAGAGTGTGTCTTAATGATCTATACATATTTGATTTGATGCTACGGCTGAATCGTTCATTCAAATTGGTGGACAGGACTAGGCTTTAAATGAAGTTACTAAACCAGATTGAAGATCAAACTTTAGAAATGACAAGAATCTCACTCGAGTGACTCACTCGAGTGACTCACTATAATCGCAAAAGCGGTTAACCACTTTCTTTAACACTAGGATAGGTCGGGTCAAATTGCTCGGGTTAGTGACAACGACAGTTGTTGAAATCAACAAATTCTGCCATTCGCCTAAGATACGAGCATTGTTATCCGCGGCCGAATAATCGGCCACGGCTTTCATCTCCTAATTCATTATTACATACCTTTCAATGATATTTTGGAATTAAAATATTTTCAATTTTGAGAAAAAAGTGGGTCTTGAGGTCAGTTTTTGTTGAACTTTCCATGATATATCCCAGGCTGAAATGTTGAAACCAAAGACTGCCCCCATTTTGCACTTTCAGAAATTTCAAACTTTTTAAAAAGAATTTTGAGTATTCCGTCGGCATACATCGGTCATACTAGTTTTTGGAGAATGTCTTTCAGGGAAAGGAATTGAGCGAAATCGGAGTCGTACAGCCTGGGTACATTCCTCGTTAGTGTAGACAAAACAATAAGTTGGGACTATATTTTTGCTTTTTTGCTGCTTGTCATAATCGTGTATTAAAGATGTTGCTACATAACCTAATTGAATTATTATTAAATTTCAGAGAATGATTGCGACCCATCATTTTCAAATGGACGCCTATTATCCGACTTTTCGAAGGCTTACCACACTGAAGACACTGAGTTAGAAATAATTAGCGCAATGTTAATTTTGATTTCGACTACATATAATCCGTAGCTAAATAAACTGCCGATCTGTTGACTCCAACTTAACATCTATAGTACAAGACCTTCATCCATCACATGGATTTAGGAAACGTTTAGTTACAAAATTGATTACACTCATGGACAGTTTGACGTATAATTTTTAGTGCTTTGACTGTGTGAGCTACATAACTAATGACCTACCTACATATACATAAACGACCAACCTACCAAGCAACACTTGAATTTGAATAAATGCATTTAACCAAACGAACGAATTAATTCTCTCGAGCATATCACGGAAACTTTTCATTTATATCATGTTATGAGACGAATAAACCGCGTAAGCGCTGTATAGGAATACGGATAGCACTGCCAAAACAGAGGAGAAAGATGTGAGAATGAAAGGCAAGAGATATGAAACCGGTTAGTCCAGAATGAGAAGATCTATATAAAAAGAGAAGGCGGGAAAGCATAGATAAATTTTTGTAAACCAGAGGTGAGTGATCTCGCCCTCCAATCATAACGGAAACGTAGTTGGCGTGGTCATACTAAGGAAAGGTATATAAATATACTTTAGCTGTAGAGACTTCAATTATATACTGATGAGTATTAACCACATTTAGATAGGCATTCTTAGGACGGCATGTCAATTACGACCACCAAGTAAAATATGGGAATCAAAGTACCAGACGCCATACTAAGGAATTGAATACTCTAGTTGTAGGAATTTGTTTTATATACCGTTTCGTATGAACCAATTTTAAATAATAGTTGTCTGGACCGGATGTCAATTATCTATGACCACCAAAAGGGAATCGAAGAACCAATCACCGTACTCCGGACTGAGAAACAGAAGTTGTAGTAGTTCTGTTTGAATCCTTCTGCATAAATCGGAATTCTTCCGAACCAGACGTCAGAATCTAAGCTCTTATCCTGTATCAACGAAAATGAATATCAAAAATAGCGGAACAAGCGAAACTTGTCTGCCTGAGGGTTACGGCTTACAGGTTTTAGTTAGTTTATGCGATGTACCCCAATGTCCACACTGCAACTCCAACTCCATATACAAATTCGCGACGCTCAAAGGGGATATTGAAAAACTGAAATTATAGGTAATCAACTTAATAAACATTTTATCCCCGTCCCACGACTCTAATCACCACTAACTCAGTTGTAGCGTCTTGTTATGATCGCGGGTTCCGTTTTTTTCCACACACATTTTTGAATGTGTGATTATGACAAAAATGATTGAGCCGGATATTTCCAAAACCTGCTATGTTAAAAAATTCACAAAAGTGTTTTGCCGCTGCTGGAAGGTACCCAACTGAAAGAACGGATTGTGTGTAAATGTTATTAATTTCTTAGGCTCGTCAGCTTAAATTTGCGCTCAGTCTGATTTGAATTGAAAAAGTAAGTCCGGAGCTATACGAATTTGAAGTTGGAGACATCAATCTGGTACACCCTGTATATATGCCCTTATTTCGAGTTGCGTGCGTGTTTTGTTAGAATTTTCCTGAAAGGGTACTTGAACGGATTCCCTAATCGATAAAAAATGAAATCGAAGGGACATTTTCCATTAACAGTATATTGGAATCTAAGTACACGTCGTACGGCTAGATTATCTGCAAGAATTATTATGAATCTCTTTCTAATACTTTCTTACCAGCTTGGCGAGTCTCAAATTGGATGGTTCGTTAAAGGCATCGTGTAATCTAATGCTGTTGTAATGCTGAGTCCCTTCCATACCGCCTTTGTACATTAGGTGTATCTCTCTATTTGGTCGGCATCCTTCGGGTGTGATAATGTACGGTGAGTCGTTCACGTTGTGGACTACGACGGTAATCTGCTCAATCTGAGCTATGCTAAGTAAAGAATCATATCCACCGAATTCTCCATTCCTCTTAAGTCTTTTCACTGTAATCAAATGCGCATGTAATATTATCATTGGCTAGAACAGTGCTGCAATTATTCCGTACACTCATTTCCAGAATTCGGGAATGGCACACACACACACACACACAGATAAGCACACACACACACACACACGCGCGCAGACACATACAACACACCACATGCCATTTTGATTGAGGTCTCACGGAGATCATAAATCTCTTTGTCGAATTAGGTAGTACTGCACATGAATTGATGGGAACTGTTTGAACATCGCATAATATGCCAAATTAACTTACTTTTCTTTTCAAATGTATCCTTCTTGTCAACATATTCCTGAAAAACCGCTCTATTCTGCATCATATGCTCCACTACGGCTTGTCGATATTCAGCATGGTATCTTGGGGAATTTCTTAGTTGGTCCGAAATTGCCCCAAACATGCAGTTACTATTGATACTTTTATTAGTTGTGTCATATTATTCAAGTATAATTTTCGTTGTACCTTACCCGTCAGCTCGTATCTTCTTAATTGCCAAGCCAGAATACCGTAAAACCTCCAATTCGGCCATATATTTGTCGTTTTCTGTTAATGGTGGAAGAGGAAATATCTCGTCCATTATTTCCGTGGCAGAAACCGCATTGTCAGAAACGGAATCAGGTCCATTTTTGCCCTTTAAACATTTAAAAAAATTAATAATAAGCATACTGGAAATAAGATGTAAAAATTAGTCGTCCCAAAATATATCTCACGCAACGCAACCCCCGAAAAGCCGGAATGCGTGTCTAAAATATGAAAATGACAAGAAAATTCGACATAAGTACTCGAATCTTGATTTCAACTGTACGTCTAACCACCGACGTGCGCAGATTACTGGACAATTAATTCTAATTGGGAAGGACCACTTGAACGTGTATGTACGAGGGCAGTTGGGCATTCATAATTTGGGTCAAAAATATTTTTCCAAAGAAGAATAATTAATATAATGTTAATTTCCGTCGGCCCTTTTTTAAAATAAATATTTGCTACCAGAAACTCGCAAGAATTTCGGATTTTCCATGACAAGCGCCAAATCTAAACTTCAAAACTTATTTCCACTTGAACGTGAAAACCAAAATTCACAAAAATATCTGAGTAGACTTCTAATCACTTAAGGAATATACAGGAATTTTTGAATTTAGGAATGTCGCTAAGCTGAAATTCCTGGTAATATTGGGACTGCCCTTGTATGTTTGTGAAATAGGTCTGAAGGAACAATAATGTATTGCCAAGCAATATGGATTATGCCGACTAAGCTACCAAAAGCTCCATAACGGTCGACCCTCCTGATTAACGAATGTGTTCATCTAGATTCTAACGGTGTGCGGGAGAAAATGTGCTCATGATTTTAGAAAAATTGAAACTCTAGTCACTTATAGTACCTCATTAGTAGATAATATTTTTGTGCGTGGCGGGGTGAATTTACTTTACCTTGTGGGTGGGGCGGGCTCTCATAGTTCCTCCTGGACCCTTCGGCCCCTAGGTTTCTGATGCACTTAATGACATCGGATTGACCTCAAAATTTGCAGACAGACACTCCTTTAAATTCTCTGAGGGTGAAATTCACGGAAATCTTGTGCGACCCTCCAGACCCCCAAACGGGAGTCCAAAAATCCAAAATTATATCCCCCACAATTTAACATTGCTGTGGCACTGAATGACATGAAATTAACCCCGGACTATACAGGAAGACTCTCCCCTACCTCTCCGAAGCGGGTATTTTATAAAAATCCCGTGAAACCCCACCCAGAACCCCACCTAGGAGGTTCATATCCGAATATAATCCCGAGCATTTAGCATAGCAGGGGGACTAATTGCCCCCTGATTTACCACAAAATATGCAGCGAGACTGCTCTCAACCTCTCCGAAGTGAGTTTTCATCAAAATCCTGTCTTGACCCCCCGGACCGCCCTCGGGGGTTCAAAAACCCGAATAGAATCCGGCAATATTTAGCATTGCCGAGCACTGAATGCTCTCGGATTGACTTCAAATTATACAAGCAGACTCTTCTACCTCTCCGAAGTGAGTTTTTCATAAAAATCCTTTGTGACCAGATAGACATAGACATAGTGAGGGAACGAAATTATGAAAGAAATCCCGCACAATTTGGCATTGCGGTTTTGTTAAATGCCCTCGGATTGGCATCAAAATATACGGGAAGATAAATTTACCTATCCGAAGCGGGCTTTTTAAAAAAATCCTGTGTGGTCCCCGCCTTCACCCCAAACACTCCCTAGAGGGGGAGCGAAAACAAGGAAAAAATTGCGCGTACTTTAGCATTGCAGGGGCACGGAATGTCCACGGATTGAATTCAAATTATACAGGGAGACTCCCTTATCTCTCTGAAGCGGACATTGTCACGACACATTGTTGCCACATCACGGTTTGGATTCAAAATGACGGAATCCAATAATCTCACCCGATTGGTTTATTTTTTGACTTGTTTAGGTCTACATTGTGCAGGTACCATAAATTATTGTATCAAAAACGCGCCCAAAATAATTTTTTTCGTAATAATTTTATGCAATTTTCAAAATTTTGTTGAACCCGTTCGAAGAAAGTCGATTTTTTGGTGCCAGGGCATTTGGTGAAAAAAATCAGATTTTCACCTCCAAGTAGACTTCAAGCGACTACTCCTTTCAAGCGGAGTAGCTCCTTAGATCCTCCATAAGATTCTCTACGAAATGCATATCTCACTTTTTGTCCGGCTCTCCCCGATTGCGCTGGCCAAGGGGGGGGGGGCAAACGTTATGCGTGACCCTGTAGAAGTGAAGCAGAACTTAGGGGACGTGCAGTGCACGGTCGTCTCTCCACCTTCATTCGCATGGCACTAAGGGACTTAATACAGTACTGTTACAGAATACAAAGAATTAATGAGTGCCATGGAGGTTTCTATTTTTATATTAAGCTATGATTTCGTTACTTGTATTACGATTTTCTACTAACGACGATCGACGCCGTCTAGGTCATCAACAAAATGAGTTTAGTCATCCCGACGATCCGTTTGATTTGCTTAGACTCCTTGATATCAACCATCATTCACGAACACCACGATTAAATAACAAGCGTGTGTGGATGGATCTAGTCCGCGTCGCGATGTTAGGTGTGTCCCTCGTAAGTTATGTTTATTAAGCATAAATACATAAATACAACGTGTCAATGAACCAAGAATGTAAGAATGTAACGTTTACTGATAGTTTTGAAACGTAACGGAATATAAAAAATGACGTCAGTGAATCAACTTCTACATGGGGTTAGGCAATTCACTATTAGTCTATCCTGAGAAATCTCCAATTTTATTCAAATACATTTTGTGACTTTCACAAATGATCTTAAATCAACCATAAAGTGAACTTTTGGTCCTACCCACTTCTCTAATTAAGAATAAAATAGTTGTAAACTATGAGGCAGTCGTATCAAAAGAGCAAGAGAAGCGTTTTTGAAATCGGGAATGCCGCCTGTGATTAGCGAATTTGGACTGGCCGTGTACCGTAGAAGAGGTGGTAGCACTAGTAGTCCTCCAAGCGTTGGCTTTTATCTCATTGGACGCTAGGAATTCTCAAAAATGTAGAAGGCCGCTCTTGATTTCGTCGACGGTATTGTAGTCTTGCTGTTCGCTTTGTTAGGTGGTCAATTTTTATGCAACAGTTAAGATTTCATTCACCTATCACCTTAGATATTGGAAATGCTCACATTCCCTGCTGTTTGTAGAGGAGTACTTGACAAAGGAAGTGTATGTTTGTGACCCAGCCAATGAGACGGTTTCAGAGGTATCGCTGCTATTGACATTTGCAAGCATATCATTCACTCCTCTCTCATTACAAAAATTATTTTGTAATATTGCTTGCAGAAATTTCTTTTACTCAATCCAATAAAAAAAATGTTCATTTAAAGTCCGATTTGAACCTACGGTTCTTTACAGACTATCATTTAACATTTTTTCCTTTTTGCTGTTGATTTTGAATAGACCACCAGTTGCTTTAGGTGACAGGGATTGGTTACTGTTCAAATCCATTCGTTCGTATACTTGGTATAGTGAACTTCTAATTCTAGCTAGCTGAGAAGGTTAGCTCAGTTAGTGTGTAGGGAAACATACATGTTACTAGAGAAGGAGCATTTTTTTTGCCTTTATTTATAGCTAGACTCGAACAAAGGGTCAGACCCTGTGTTTCAATTACTACGGCAAATCCAGGTAGTGAGATGGCATTGATTGGGGAGGAATTTTGGAAGTCTACTGGCAATATCGGGCTGGAATTGATGTAGACCTTATCAGCTGAAAGAGCACGGAGCCGCATTCCAGTCCCTTTCATTTGCCTCTCAAACCGTGGACCGATATTATAGTCGTGCCTCAATCTAATCCACAGGGTCTTTAAGACCCTCTGGCAACTCCCATGTTAAAAACCCACACAAAGTCACCAAACCAAGTTGAGGAGCCCAGGCATTTACGCCGAGTTTCACAGAATAGTCGGATTCCCATACTATTATGCTATCGTAGCTCCCCTCAATCTAATAAGCTTATGCGCTTCCTTGCCAATTGGTTTAAGAGGTATCGTTTCTATTGACATTTACAAGCATATCGTTCACTTCTCTTTTATTAAAAAAATTGTTTTCTATTATTGATTCCAGAAATTTCTTTTATTCAACCTAATAAGGTGCTTTCCTTGCCAATTGGTTTAAGAGGCATCGCTTCTATTGACATTTACAAACATATCATTCACTTCTATAGCTTTCAGAAGTTTCTTTTACTCAATCAAATAATGTACTGCGCTTTCATGCTCATTGGTTTAAGACGTATCGCTTCTATTCACATTTTGCAAGCATAATCATTCATTTCTCCCCTTACGAAAATCATTTTGTATTATTGCTTCCGAATGTTTTATTTTTTTCATTTTGTTATTCCTTGAATTCATTGACGCTTTGCACATTATTGATTCGTAAGCTCCTTGTGTCACTTCTCTGTTGTTTCTCTTGTTTGCTGTCTGCGATCTGTATTATTTGTTCTGCCATCGAACATACGTAGACCTCGCGCTTAGCCATGTATTGTTTTCGCGCACTCGAGATTTTCCAGGCACTTCCAGCCGATTACCTAGGAGCATAAACATCAGTAAAGAGCACTTTTAGGTAATAGTCTCATATCCTTCATCAAAACGGACAGACGGACGAACCTGTAGACATAATTTTCCCGCGTTTCGCCCATAACGGTATTTTTTCGCCCATAACGGTTTCGCCTATAACGGTGGATCCCAGCTGGGCTTGGGGCTATATCCTTCCACAAAAGTAGACGATAAATCATGCATTTTACTTAGAATGTGTGATAACTGAATTATGTCGTCTTACAAACAACTCAAGTCCGGAGCATAACGCTATGTATTAATTGTTTTGTTTCAAATAATACAAAATAAGGTGAGATACAGGTGATGCGAACGTATCAACTTGTGATTTATTAACAGTACAGTACACGGAGGAATGAGATTATTTAATAGCAGTGATTAAGGAATACGAGATCCGATTCGGATTAAAGTTGCATTAATGTCAGAATCAATAGTACAAGTAAATGAAGCGTCGTCGGCCTGAAAGATCACTCCTTTTTTGTTTGAAATTCCTGGACATTTCCTATGGCACAATCGTTTTGTCTTTTTATATTTACAACTTCGATAATAAAATCAACTTCAATAGTAAAATGATTTCCATAGTAGACTTAAGAGTTCAAAATTGAATGTACGTACAGAGCATCCGAATGTAGGAGCGTATAAAACGAAATATAATTACAAAAACAAAAGTCGTATATAATTACAATTTCTGCCGAATTAAAAAGAAGAGAAGTCGAAGTGCCTTTTTTATATATGAGGAGCTGAGAAAACATGCAAATGACAATGCCCGCACAATCTGTCCAAAAGTTACCAAACTATTTATGGCACACTGAGCATTTTTAACATTTTCCGAAGTTTTAAACTGTTGACATATTTAGTTTTTCCACACGATGAGTTCTTAAATGCACAGTTAAATTACCAGCCTCGCCAAACAGTTTGAGACAATATTTACATTTATACGGCTTTTCACCTGTATGGATTCTCAAGTGTCTCTTTAAGACATGGGATTGTGTAAATGCCTTTAAACACTTGCGGACATTTATAAGGTCTCTCATCTGAATGAATTCGAGCATGAACTCTCAATACTGCTGAGATACAAAAAGATTTTGGACATGAAGCGCACTTGTAACGTTTTTTTCCAACAAATTTTCCATTCTCATCCACATTTTGCGACTCTTGTGATTTTTCACCAGGCAAAAGTTCCTCCCTATTTGAATCCACATTTTGTGACCGTGTGTTTAAATTGGACTTCTGTACAAACGATTTCCCACAAATATGACAGCCGTAAGGTTTCTCCCCGAGATGAATTAGTAAGTGTGTGTCTCTATCGTATGACTTACGAAATGAGTTTCCACAAAATGCACATTCAAACGGACTGTCATTGGTGAGAGTGGTTCCAAGCGATTTCAACTTTCGTTGAACTGAAAGAGATTTTTGACTCGCGCCGGAAGCAATTGGATGCTTGTCGTGACTCAACCTCGTGTGATTTTTTAAATAATTCAACTTGGAACGCAAATCAGGCAGCGATACGATTCAACAACATTTTCTTCAGGAGTTTCACCGACAGTAATTATGTTTGTTCTCTGGGTTTCCTTCTTATGAGATTTCACATGATTTGTTAAATGATTCTTCCGAATGCATAATTTGGAACAAATTGAGCACTTGTGAGGCTTCGTTTGATTTGTGGTATCAGGATTTTCATCACGAGCAATCGGCTTCAAAAAATCCCTAGATTGAGCAGCCAAACTGGTTTCATTGTGATCAGCCATGACGGTTGCTGACGGATCTGCGTGTTTTCTTTTATTTGTGAGCGGGGATGATCCTCTGTACTCGCAGACCTCCTTAGTTTGTTCAAAATTGTCAGTCATTTCTTCTGATCTTGAGAGAATGAGATGATGAATCTTGGTGTCAGGTCCATCAGTTAAAAATATGTATGTACTCGTAAGTGCGGTTTTGTCATCGGACCTTACCATTGTGTGAACCATCTGTGTGCCTGAGCCATGTATTTTCAAAGAAGGGCTAATACTCCTAATAGAAGGTAGAACTATACACTTCCATTACGTAGTGTTTTAAGGTAATTCGTTACTTACTTCAGACGATATTTCGTCAAAATTCTGACACATTTTTAATGCTGAATTTTGATATTTCTATGGTTTAGACTGTTAGACGCGGAAACAGTCTGAGTTTCGCGTCTACCAACAAGTGTCGTTAGATTTATCCAGGAACCAGGAAGAGGATTGTCCATGAAGGACAAGGCCGTCTGCCCATCCAAGCCGCTATAAAACCGACAAGGAACAAGAAAGAGAAGAGTAAGAAGGAAGGAATGGAGTGAGTAAGAACAAAG
>JAQFYE010004107.1:0-13989 GCA_034694305.1 Protaphorura glebata
TGAGGTTGGTTCCTTCGGTTAGAAGTCTAATACAGAAACGGTCAAGAATTTAGTAATTAGGGCAACCTACCGGTTCAGTACTATCCGGTCGTAGCATACACTAAACAAGATAGATCGCAGCAGTTTGTCATGCCGGTCATTCCAGTTATGGCGACAAAAGCGTTGACTGTCGCTAATGTGGAAATCTGAGTAATCGTGGGCGAATTGCAAAATCTAAAATTGTTGATGAATACATGTTGACGATAGTACTCAAATGGGGCAGGCGAGTATTTGCTGCAATCTGTCTTGTGTAGTGCATCTTTATAAGAACTGAAAATGCTACTACTGGTGGGTACTTATCGAGGAAAGAAATCATTTAAGGACAGTAGAAATGACATTATAAGAAGCGCTGACTATCGCCAATGTGGAAATCTGAGTAATCGGGGGCAACTTGCAAAATTTAAAAATGTTAATGACCACATTTTGACGATAGTACACGAATGGGATAGCTGAGATTTTGCTGTAATCTGTCTTGTATAGTGCATATTCCTAAGAACTGAAAATGCTGCTACCGGTGGGTACTTATCGAAGAAAAAAATCATTTAAGGACAGTGGAATTGACATTATAAGAAACGTTGACTATCGCTAATGTGGAAATCTAAGTAATCACGGGCGAATTATAAAACTAAAAATATTAATGGCCACATGTCGACGATAGTACACAAGTGGGATAGCTGAGAATTTGCTGCAATCTGGTTTGTGTAGCGCTTATTCATAAGAACTGAAAATACTACTACTGGTGGGTACTTAACGGGGAAGGAAATCATTCAAGGACAGTGGAATTGACATTATCGGAAGCGTTGACAATCGCCAATGTGGAAATCTGAGTAATGAAGGGCGAATTGCAAAATTTAAAAATGTTAAATTTTGCATTTGACCACACGAGGACGATAGTACACGAATGGGATAGCTGAGAGTTTGCTGCAATATGACTTGTGTAGTGCATATTCATCAGAACTGAACATGATGCTCCTGGTGAATACTAATCGGCGTAGAAAATCATTCAACGACAATGCAATTGGCATTATAGGAAGCCCTGACCTATGCCATTGTGGAAGTCTGAGCAATTACGGGCGAATTTCAAAATCTAAAAATGTTGATGGCCAGCGGAGGTACGGGGGTGCTTCCTTGAATCTAAGCACTGCGACATAGAACTGCTTCCATTCAAGGTCAATTAAGAAGTTGCTCCAAATGTATGCATCCAGATAATTGGAGGAGAAAGGGTGTTTCGTTGAATCTAAACGCTCCGACATAGATCTGCTTCCATTCAACTTTATTCAATAGGTTGTTCCAAACATATGTTCAACTTTATTGGAGTAACAGTGGCACTGCTGTGAATCTAAACGCTTCGGCATAGAACTGCTTCCATTCAAGTTAAACTAAGAGGTTGGTCCAAATGTATGCTTCCACTTTATGGGAGGCTAAGAGGTGTTTCCTTTAAACTAACCGCTCGTGTATAGTACCGCCTCCAATAAAGTTCAGTTGATATGTTGCTTCAAATGTATGCATTTATTGGAGGAGAAGAGGTGTTTCGTTAAATTTAACCGCTCCGGTATAGATCTGCTTCCATTCAACTTTATTTCATAGGTTGTTTCAAACATATGTTCAACTTTATTGGAGGAACAGTGGCACTGATGTGAATCTGAACGCTCCGACATAGAACTGCTTCCATTCAAGTTAAACTAAGAGGTTGCTCCAAATGTACGCTTCCACTTTATTGGAAGGACATAGGTAATTTGTTAAGTCTAAACGCTACGGCATTGGCATGCTTCCATTCAAGTTCAATTAAGAAGTTTATCCAAACTTCTTCTTTTTGGAGGAACTGGGTCGTCACTTAAGAGTTTGTTCCAAATGTATGCTCCCACCTTATTGGAGGAAAAGGGTTGCTTCTTTGAATCTGAACGCTCCGTAATAGAACTAGAACTGCTTCCATTCAAATACAATAAGAGGTTGCTCCAACTGTTTGCTCCCACTTTATTGAAGGAACAGAGGTGTTTCGTTGAATCTAAACGCCTCTGCTCGGTTGAATGACTTGTTTGCTCGTGGACGCAGTCCTGTGAAGGGCTTTGCGCTCCCATACTAATACCCACATACTGAATACCCACATGAAACCGGCATAAATATGTGAATTTTGTGTTTGTGAAAAAATGTTTAAGGTTTATGATTTATAAGATGTTGAATCCTTTACCTAAAAATCATTGACTTAAAAGACAACTCGATAGATGCTCAACTTGTAATAATTACAGATTGCATAATTAAAAGACAGAAAAATGCAAAAAGAATAAATAGAGGAACATGGGCTAATATTTCCCGCTTTTGTGCCAGGGCGATTCTCAGCGCCATACACACATATTAGGCAAAAATATCGACTTATATTCGACAAGTTTTTCCCAAATAATTTTATTTTTGGAATTTTTGGACTTCTTCTAATGCAGAAATAGCAATGACTTTATGTAACCACGGAGACAAAGTCAAAGAATTGGGTTTTGTGCGAATTATTCCATCCCCCGGGCTAGTTTGTCCATACCAGCTGGGTTACCGAGCCAATTTTCCCCACACGTGTTGTCAATATTTCCCATCAAATATTTCTCTAAAATACACATTGTTGGAAAAATTAACCCGGCTCCGGAGACCTTTTTTTAAATTTCGGGGCAGATTTATGTAAATTTCATCCATATCACGTGACGATAGGGGGAAATTAGCCCAAATGTGGCGGGAATAATTACCCCGACTCTCTGTTTTTCAGAATTTGTCTAATCTTTTCAAAATTTTGAAAAAAGTGAACATCAAATCACAGAAATCCAGTCTGTTCCAGAATTTATTAATATTTATAGAAATAGAAGAAAAATTGTTTGTGTGGTTACCTGCTTTGGAATTCTGCGTATTCCTTACTTCCGGAAGTGATGAAATTGTTGACCGGAAGGTCGGAGGTCACGAAGATTTCAGAAATTTCACTTTCTATTTTATTTGAAAAGTAAAAGCTCAAGAACTGACGGCAGAACATTTCAGTAAACAAATCAAATGCCTTCAGTATTCACTGTAATAGTGGTACGAGTTCCAAAACGGGGTTTCAAAAAAAGAAAAATTTGAAACAATTCGAGAAGAGAAAATATAACAAATCAGATGGAAAATTTTCGAACACTTTTTCAAGAAATATCAATTGAAGAATTGACGGGAGAGCATTTGCGGCGTATGCTTGTGAATTTTGTCTTTGCCTCTAAATTTTTTATTTCTTTATGACGTTTGTTGTGTTATGACCAATCGATTTTACAAAAAGTGGGAATAATAAGCCCAGTGGGAAAAATTAGCCCAGGCTACTCTACAATTAATCCGAACTTAATTAAAAGATTATGGTGTCGCTGATGGGATAGCAGGAAAGACGGGATTTGATTATAGTTTTAAGATTTGTATTGTTGTTATTTGTTGAATTGGTTCAAAAAACAGTCAAATCTTAAATCTGTAATTTTAAATTAGGACATTAAACCTTGCTAACGAAAGAAAGTTGTAGCGCTTGAAATTGAAACGGAGTAGGGCCTACAAATTACTGCATCCAGAACACGCTACAAAATGGCAAAACAGTTCGACGGATATTTTACTTTCCTCGTTTTCTTTTTACGGACAGTAAAATGGCCGCCATTAAATTATGAACTAATATTGGATGGAGATTGGCGTCACCCTCAGTTTTGTATTGCACAACATGGGACTTCTAATAAGAATTTTAATTGTCTTTGAAAGACTTTGAAATCTATGAAATCAAGCAATGAATTGATTCGAAGGTTTCCGAACGTTTCAATATAGAGCTGAATTATCAGGGGTAATTAAGCGTAGAAGCGAGTAGTAGGCGTAATAATTTTAGCAACCACAAATCTTGCCCTGTGTGGCAATATGAAATTATTGGGATCGCTTCTTAACGGCAATTAAGTCGGACTTGTCGAGCTGTGTCTAAAAATGAAAATATGATATGCTCCCAGACCGTATTTCACCATTTCACCAAACCGCATTTGTTGAGAACGAAATCCATTCAGTTTCTCAGGATTTCAAATGAGAAATTTTTGGCTTATTAGCTGTAGAAGTAATGAAATCGCAGCCGATATGATAAGCATGTAATACATATATATGTATTAGTAATGTATCAAAAATTTTAAATTTTTGGCTGAAACGGAAATTGATGGTTTCGGCCAAAATTCTTAGTCAAAAAATAACATTTTTAACCGAATCGTCAACATTTTTGGCATATCCGCTTTCGGCCACCGATCGAAACCGAAATTTCTGCATTTGGCCGAAACTCAGTTTTGGTATCTAATATGTAACAATTTAAAATGATTGGGGCGCTGGAGGTTATGGCACACCGGCGCAAAAACGCTTGCTTCGCCTCAGTGGTTGACATTTTAATAAAGCAAAAATCTATGTCCAATTCTAAATCTAAATCTAATTTAATTAAGATAACCAGTCGAGGATATAACTCTCAGGCCCGGCGATTTAAACAATAATATCACGTGATTATATTCTTCGTCGTGTATTACGAGATTAAGTCACGTTTAATATCAAATAGTGCAAAATTAAACGCAAGTATTTATAATTAACAACAATAAATTTTAATATAATAAAAATAGAATATTTGCGAGATTTCGAAAGCACGCCCACATATGGGAAGTGGCCGAAATTATTACACATTTCTGAGAAATGAAAACGTTAACACACAAAAGTGAGTGCGTCCTAATTCCGGCATATATCCGTGTTCGCTTGGGAGTTCTAAACGATGAAAAGTTGTCCCAATTTTGGCCACCCCCTTAACTACATGTGATCCTTAAAGCAAACCCACCAATGACGGGTGGCCTAAATTAGGACACTTGCTCAATAGTGGCCGAAATTAGAGCTCCCACTATCACAGGCACACCTCTTTGTACACCCGGTTCTGTAAGTTCAATTAATAGGTTGTCTGAATAGGTGCTTCCGTTTTTTAGATGAACTAGTACATTTTTACCGAATCCAGCCGTAACGACGATTTAAGTACAAATAGAAGGCTGCTCTCGATGTTCGCTTCCGCTTTATTAAGAGAAATGTGGGAAAAAATTAAAATTGTTTATCTAATAATATTGACTTAGAAGACAAATCAGTAGATGCTCAACTTGTAAAAATCAAGGTTAGCCTAATTCTAATAAAAAAATGTACAACTATATTTATTCTAAACTTAATCTAATTTTTGTGGTGTCGCTGATGGGAGAGCAGCATAGACAGGATTTGAGTTTTAACAATTGTATTAATGTCTTTTGTTGAATTGATTGAAACTTGAATATAGCAAAATAAATTTCAAATTTAATCGTACGTATTTATTATTAGCAGCAACATTTCTATATATTTAAAAAACAATATTTGCGAGACTAAACAAGTAGACCTGTTTAGCTATAGCTCTACGATTTTTAGTCATTAATTAGAACAAATTCGATCCGAATAAAAAGATTGCGGTAATTATTATAAAAAAAAGAGAAGTTCCCCGGAGTCTGTTTGATGAGTTACAAAAATCCCCAGTATCACAGGCGCACCTCACCGTAGTGCCGGTTCTAAAATTCTCACTGCGATATTCCAACTGGGAATCTCCACAACTCCGCCATATTTTCTTAATTTTATCTTCTCCTAAATTCAGACAATATTTAATTAAAATGAAACCAGACCAAAGAAATTGTGTTTATAAACTTACTGTCTGTAGAACTTTTGTAAAATGTGACCTTCAGACATTGCTTCTGATTTCCTGTACATGTTTCATTTTTTCGCATTCAACACATGGATCGCACTCATGACAGCTCAACAGCAAGACTGAAATGCAAGCAAAGTGGTTTATGATTCCCTAAACACCTATGTTTAATTAAATTAACTCTACAGCGATCTATGACTGTATGTAGGTACGCTCATCAGTTCAAAAAAATAGGCGAGCTTGTCTTTTTTCCAAAATGCTCTTTAAAAATTAAAGAAAAACCTTCGGCACTTTTTCACGTCGTAAAGTATTTTATTAATACTATAATATGATATAAAAGTAATATAATAATGACCAATTACCACTTTGAACTGTCAGGAGAACGAGAGTTAAGAAAATCCAGGGAAGTGCATATTTTGGAAAATATTGTCGTACCATTGTTGAAAATGAATTAATCTAGTCCAAGACAATACGTACGTACAACTCGGAATCGGTGCTTACCTTTGCACTGCAGGTAAATAATGAGAAGAATGCACAAATGTGGAGAGTCAAATATTCATTGACGTACGATGATGACGCAAACGTAAACAAAACCAGTTTTTAATTCAGTGGCCAGGATTCTTTTTTATTTTACAATTTCACCTGCATTTTACATACGAGGGCTGTCCCATATTAGAGTGGAAAATGTAAAAGCCGACATTCTGAAAATTCCAAAAAAAAATTCCTGTGCATTCTTTAAGTAATTCTAAGGTCACCCAGAAAATTTGGTGACTCTCGGCCTTCAGGTTTTAGCATAAATGGGTTTTCCGGTTGTGATTTGACTTTTGTCGTAAAAAACGCAACATTAGAGCAGCGTGCTGTCAACAAATTTGTATTTTTAAATGAAAAATTGCCAACAGAAATTCAAAAAAATTTGGTCACAACACATAAAAGCAATGCTCTTTCGAAGTTCAAAGTCTTGGACGTGTGTATCTCTTCTTAAATACGGCCAAGAAAATATGATTTCAGAAAAGTCCGAAATCGCCCAAAGGGTGTGAGCCCGCTGAAACAAATAAATTAAAAAGTAACACAAAATTCAGCTAGCCTTATTATTCCTCGACCAACTTTCAGACTTGGGTCAATTACATTGAAAATGTAATTAATTACAAATTACAGCCTACTTTTGAGAGTATTTCAATTACAATTACAAATTGCATGCAAAATTATTGACGTAACTAATTACAATCACGATTACGTAATTGTAATTGGATTTTCAATTACAATTACAATTACACTTCAAATTACATTCAAAATATTGATGTAATTAATTAGAATTACAATTCCGTAATAAATTGTATTTTGTAATTGAAATTACAATTACCAATTTAATTGACCCAAGTCTGCCAACTTTATTCATTGAACTTTACTTTTCGAGCCCCAAAATCGTACACTAAAACTTTTCCTTAACCAAATTAATTTCTAAGACCAGCCATAAAATACATATTCAAATAGATAGGAACAAGTCATAAAATGTAATTTGTGTATTTTCAACCGACCCTTGATCTCCGGTTTCCTTTCTAAAAATCCACACCCAGTAGGAAACGATAAAGTGCAGAGTTGACGTTGACACTCTGATATAAATAATATTCTGTACTTTGTCTCACTCCAGAGTGGGTCATCATAACATTACAAAGTGTGACAACCGGAAGCTATTTCAAACTCTTCCTCATTGAACATATGTCAAATGAATTTAAGAGTTAACCTTTGGAACTCACTCACTCCATTCTCCATACCAAAAGTTCAATGACACAGCGTGACTGTAACTTTGTCCCGTAATTATAGTATAGTAATTATAATTATTGTACACGTTTTGTCTGCATTTAAATATATGTGACTTTTGGTACATATGAAACCATTAGGTATTTTTCACACAGAATTTTTATTCTAATAATTTTAAGTGTTAGAAAATAGACAACTTGGAGGAATAGGTCTGGAAAAATTTATTATTTGGTTGACCGAACGTTTAAAAACACTAAAAGATTTATTTCAAGATATCCGCCTTTTCGCTATAATTACATGCAATTTATGAAATTTTGTTTCAACGTTTCGGAGAAAATCTATTTGTCAAGTTTGAAATCTTTGAAGGAGATAATCTGAGATATTTGTATTTGAAGTCAAAGTCTACTGGCCAAATCGATCACGCAAAATTTTAAGATGGTGGCAAAATTTAATTTACCTAAGTATTTTTGTTCGACGGCCACTGTTACGGCCACAAAAATATGAACAAGTTCATTTTTTTATAAAAAAAAAGTACAAAGAGGGGACTCTTTGTTCTCAAGATTTCAGCATGGAGAATCATACAGAACTTTCCCCGAAATGTGATCTCAAGACGCAAAATTTCTTCAAAAACCGAAAAAATAAAGAATTATCAGAAAATCGTTTAAATCTTTAAAGCCGTCGAACAAAAATACTTGGGCATAGTAAGTTTAGCCACTCTAGCAACCGCTATACATTTTTGTGGCCGAATCCGCATTTAGCACGTCGGGTTGTTCCCTCGTCAGTACAGTTTTATCTTGTAAATTCTAAAACAGACTGCAAGTGGACTCGGAGCGATTAATTTTCTGCAACGCCAGCACATCTTATTAGTGTTTTATGGAATTGTGCCGCAGTAAATTTCCCATGTATACAAAAAATTTCATGCAAAACTATGCAACTTTATTAAATCCAAGAATCCCTTGAATGGGGAATAATATATGGCGTTTTTTCTCTTTTAGACTACTTTGAAATTGTCGCGTCACAAACTCAATAAAATATTTGTTGACGTCAGAGCAGAAAAAATGTTAAAAGAAATCTAAAAAAATAAAATTTGAAATTTATCAAAATAAATAAAATTCAACATTTAAAAAAGATTAAAATTTCAAATTTGTCATGAAAAGTAATTTGGATTTCTTTTTCATTTTTTCAATTTCATATTTTCGATTTCTTTTCTATTTTTTTTGGGGGAATTTTAGTCTTCATTGAATGTTGAATTTTATTTTTTTTTCTTCGGAAACTGAGGCTCAAATGTATTTTAGAAATCTTCAGGCACAAAATCGAAGAGATTTTATATCTTTTATACACTTTTTTAATATTGTTAGGAATTATTTTGTATTTTTATAGAAGTTATCGACAAATTCGACATTAACTTGTGCGAATATTCAAAATCTGACAGATTTGTGCATGTATGTACTTGGTAGATGCATTTATCCAAAATTTTATTCAATCACGTGTCTAATATAGCACTACAAGTTTATGTCCCGGGTTAATTAGTCAAGAATTGCTTCTATCCAGAAATATGATTCTGTGTGCTATCGGTGTGAGGATTAATCCACGTTGACCTTCTAGTGTATGTTTTGGTTCATCCTTTGGAAAGACAATCTTCAATTGTTGAACAATATTTGTTAGAAATATAAAAAATTCATCCTTGGCTGTAGTTTCACCCAAGCACTGCGATAAGAAAAAATATTTTGTCGGTAAATTTTTCACAAGGTTGATAGTATTATGAGTTTACCTGTCTCTTTCCAACGGAAAATGCCAGAACATTCGGATTCTTTGTAAAAGCGCCTGAAGAAATAAATCTTTCTGGTCTAAAGTTGAACGGATCTCCCCAAGTAGTATTTGAAAAATGACATGCAAATGAATTTGCAAAAATCATTGTATCCTTTGGAATGTTATAGCCCTTGAACTCAACATCTTCCGTAACAGAATGCGGGATACCTACGGGAGCCAAGGATGCCATTCGGTGAACTTCCAATATAACAGCTTCCGTGTATGGCATCCTGTAAAACCAAACAATTTATTATCGTTTCGCAGAAACAATGTACCGGGTGACGCATAACCTTCGCCCCCACCTCTGGAGCCCAATCTGAGGGAGCCTGACAAAAAGTGAGATATGCATTATGTAGAGAATCTTAGTGCGGATCTAGGAAGCCATTCCGATTGAAGATCCGTTGCGCGTAGCGGTGCTGACGAGCGTTTAAGTAAAAAAAAAAGGCATGAAAAGACCCCGAAAAATAGGCTTTCTGCTACAAAAACATGCCCAAAAGAGCTTTTTTCCAGAAATCCGTTGATGCCACCTTTTTTCCAATAATTGTTTGCAATTTTAAAGATTTCGTTTCACTGGTTTGCAGAATGTACGCTGCCAGGGCATTTGGATAGAAAATTCTGATTTTTTTCACTATAATGCTCTGGGAAGGAAAAATCGAATTTTTTCAAACCGGTCCAACAAAATTTTTAAAATTGCAAAAAGTTATTGCAAAAAAGGTGGCATCGACAGATTTCTGAAAAAAATTATTTTGGGCATGTTCTTGTAACAGAAAGCCTATTTTTCGGGGTCTTTTCATGCCTTTTGTACTTAAACGCTCGTCGGCACCGCTACGCGCAACGAATTTTTAACCAGAATGGCTCCCTAGATCCGCACCAAGATTCTCTACCAAATGCATCAATTTTTGTCAGGCTTCCCCAGATTGGGCTTTCGAGGGGGGTGCAAAGGTTATGCGTCATCCTGTACAATGAAATTAAGCCAAACTGACAATAGTGCGAAATGACAAGAAAAAGGAACATACTTGACGCGATCATCAAGAGAGACGGCGCGATTTCCAGCTACTGAATGAATTTCTCGAAACAGTTTTTCCTGGACATCTGGATGAGAGGCTAACTGGAAGAGAGCCCACGATAGTGTCGTAGCAGTTGTGTCTGACGTGGGGGAATGAAAAGTTATAATCAGGGTGGGACAAAAGTCAACGGAGATTCGAAGTAAAATCTTTAATATTTTGAGTTTCAAATTTTCGTAATAGCAATTCTGTTCAGTAAGCGATTATGCAAGTCTTGATGTATCGCGCTCATGTGTACGTTGCGCGTTGAGCGCGCGGTATCACAGAACATAGACGAAAAGGGAGTTTTTTTTTAAACATGCAGAACGAATGAAGGAAAAAATTAAAATTTTGAAAAAAAATCAAAATTTTGATTTTTTTTTTAAATTTCGAGAATTTGTGTAAAATTATGAAATATTTTCATAAATTTGCATAAATTTTCGATATTTTCTAAAAAAAATTATTCTTTTTCCAAATTTTCTTTTATTTCTATTTTAACGATTAGTTTCAAAATTATTTTGTTAAATTTGAGCAAATGGATGCATTGGTCAAATTTTGTCATTGAAGAATTCGTTCTGCATGTCGGGGAAAAAAATTCTCTTTTCGTCTATGGTCTGTGATGCCGATGGTGCACGACTCGACGTACACATGAACGCGATACATCAGAACTTGATTAATCAATTTCTGAGCGGAATGGCTATTTCTTAATTTTGAAACTCAAAATTTAAAAATTAAAAGGTTTTTTTCTTGAATCTACGATTGCTTTTGGCCCACTTTCTACATATATCAGAAAGAGATAAAGCAGGAATTGAACTCGAGACAAAGGATTCTAAATTAAAACACCAACCTGACCCTGCTCCGAATAAATCTATTAATGTGTAAGCCAAGATTGTGTCTTCCTCCATTTTTGAACTTGAAGTAGAATCCATCCTTTGCATTCGTTCCTCAAAATAAACGTCAATTAAATCCCTTGGATTTCCACTCTGAAATGTCTCTCTATGGTCCTGAATCGTTTTCATTAAAAATCCTATCAATTTCTCTCGACCAGCCTTATTGGAGTCGGGCAAATTGAAAGGAAGCATATTCTGAAACTTCACAACCGACGGGAAAAATAGGTTAAGTACTTTGACTCCTTCTACCCCAGTTTTGAAAGTGCTAGAAAAATGCAAATGTATTAGATTTCATCAATATTCAGAAATGAAACTCGTGTTGACTTACTTTGAAACAATGTGAATGAGTTCATTCAATCTCTTATCCCCTAATTTGTATCTTTCCCCCGCAACTAGAACCCAAATTACATTCAGAACACTTGCATTGAATAGTTCATGATTTAATATCGGTTTTCCTAAATTCGGTCTGAATTTCACTTCAATCAATTCCTGTACTTCTTCTTGGATTATGGATTCCTATGGACAATTGGACAGGTTGCGTATTAGCCCGCGTTACCCTACGTGAGAACATTCGATTTTATTTCACTTACAATTGAACGCTTGCCAAATCCAAATTCTCTTAGTGTTTTTAAACAAAATCGTCTCATATCTTGCCACGGTTGACCTTGACTCAACACCACACCTATGCAATTACAAATGAGGTAACAAAATGCTTGAACTATACTCCGATTTATTCCAAAATTGTTTTCACCTTTTGTTTGTAGCGAAACATTTTCCTCGAAGAATGGGTTGTAGCCATATCTCCCCTGAAACTCAGGTCTATTATAAGCTTCACGTATATCATCCGCATTGTTCATTATTACAACCCTAAATCCGTGAACAAGGATTGTAATAACTGTGACATTTTCTCATGTCCTTACGAGGGGAACGTCAGGGCGAATATTTTTGGAGATATCTGAATCGTTTACCAGTGAATTATGAGTATGACACGACGAGAAATCTGGAAAAATAGGTCACTCATCACACATTTCGGGTTTAGGTCAGCAGTTGACCTTTATTTGAACTTTGGAGGTGCGTTTGTGCTCTTGTGAATGGCATGACTGTCCAGGGCCTCGTTCGTCTCACTTTCTGGTACTCGCTCTGTTCCCCTGCATTGAACGAACGAACTGTCCCGACCCGACATACAAACACACGTCTAAATTCAAATAAAGGTCAACTGCTGACCTCAACCCGAAATATGAGACGAGGACTTATTCTTTCAAATTTCTCGTCGTATCAGAATTCACTGGTTAGAATTCTAGATTTTTCTAAGAATATCCGCCCTGACGTTCCGCTCGTTAGAGGACACCATATAGTTCTTACAGCAGAAAGTAGTCATAGATTTTGACTGCATTTGGTATACGTTGTAGCTAGTGACCTCCGGAGCAACTTTATAACCGCAGAAAAATTATTCGATTTAGCGCTAAAAAAAAAGGGCCAAATGTACTCCGTGAGGTCGGTGGAAACCATTTAGCATTCAAAACTTCAAAATGTATTTATGACATGACCCATGTATTTGTTGCCGCTAAGATATCAGTCACCTTAACATAATTCATTCCGGAGGTCAAGGGCGACATGTAACACACGAAAACTGAAGCCACCTTCAACGGCCTATTTTCCGTAAGGTCTCTACGACATTTTATTTATTTCTCCTCACAAATAAGCTCCAAATTTGATTCCAATGATTGGTCCGTAGATTGGTTCTATTTTGATACCAAACTTGTGAGCAGTCGCACCAGCCTGGAGTGCATTTCCAAATATCGGAATCCCCGGAGGTCCTAATATCATATAAAATAAAAATAGTCCACAAATTTGAAAATTTATATTAAAATTTGAAAACTTTACCCGGCGGAAAATTCCTTGGCATTTTCTTAGATTGTAGCAAATAATAGACACAAACACAGATGAAAACCGGGAGTAGGAAAAGTGTAATTGCCTCCATTTTGGAAAAGAAATAATTAATTGGTTTTTATTCAATTTGTCGTGACCCCGCCTAAAATAGCCAACTATTTAATCAAAGAATTTGTCCAACTCGCTACCGAATAATAGACGGAAACAAATATCAAAGAGAAAAGTAACACAAAATTCAGCCAGACTTATATTATTCCTCGACCTACTTTATGCATTGAACTTCACACTTTGAATCCCAAACTAACATCAAACCTCTTCCTTAACCAAAATAATTTCTAAGCCAAAAGTCCAGCCTTATATTCCTGCATGAGAAACAAGTCATGAAATGTAACCGTTGAGTAATTTCAACCGACCCTTGATCTCCCATTTCCTTTCTAAAAATGCACACCCGGTGTTTAAAGGAAGGAAACAATAAAGTGCAGTGTTGACACTCTGATATTAATAACATTCCGTACTTTGCCTCACTACAGGGTGACTCATCATTTTACAGGGTGTGACACACGGAATCAATACAAACCCTTCCTTCTCCGGGTCCAGAATCATAAGGTTCAAGTGTTGATAATAAATACGACATTATTACACTACATTGCACAAATCAAATGATCCTGAATTGGTCTTTCGCACGAGTTCGAGTCCATGACTCGAATCTCGAGTCCGAGTACGAGTCCGGACTCGAGTCCAATCGTGCAGGACTCGTCGCTAACGAGTCCAAGTCCGAGTCCGAGTAAAACTTGGACTCGGACTCGTGAGTCCGGACTTGTACGAGTCCGGACTTGTACGAGTCCGCGAGAGGCAAAACTGTATACAT
>JAQFYE010004108.1:0-13989 GCA_034694305.1 Protaphorura glebata
CGGTCGTATCGGATAATCCGATCGACGGAATAATGAAATCAAATAGGGGGAAATACTTCTGACTCACCCTGTATATACATAAACAAATTTGAGCAAAATTGGAGTGTTGCACCTAGGGTACTTCCCTCGCGAGTGCCAAAGCGGTAATAAATAGGAAACCTTCTCAATCGTGATTCCGGCACCTGAATGGACACCTGAATAAAATGAGATTTTGAGTTCGCCACTGAGCGCACTATCCCCGCACTGTGGAAAGTTTGATCTGCGAATATCAAATGTTTCGACTTCAATTTTTGAGTTGGTAATCGTACCTAGCATATCGGGAATTTTTTATCATAGATTGAAGCCAGGACCAAGGGTAATTTCCCATGAGGCTATTTTACTGCTGAATAAAACCAAAGTACTGGCCAAAACATAATCCAATTGCAAAGTCACGATTTTATTTATGAACCATATTAGAATACATAGTCCACAGACTGATATGTTTAAGAGGGTTAAAAAACAGGGAATTTTATAATACTGAAGGAGATTTACGATTTGAACATACAGAGTACAAAATCTATTGAAATGGACACTCTGGATGTTCACTGACTCTACCTCTACCGAATACATATTTCATCAGTTCACATGCTCCATATTCCTTTGGAGGACAAATGTTAGAAATATTTACCAGAGAATCAGAAACTTAAATTCTCGCATCTCTTCTCCCAAGTCCACTTGACAAATGCATGTCGGCATCACTTGGTTCAAAATCAGGAATCTGTTGAAAACGAAGTCAATTACTTTGGTGTCCAAACATTTTTACCCATTCTGAGGAAACTGAGTTTCATTCATCAAAGCAAACTATTCAAACGCTAATTAAAAGTCGCCAGTCTTCTTTATTTGAACTTTTCTTAAAAAAAAAGAAAAAAAATCAAATTAATTTTTTTTGTTCATTATTTTGAGTTCCCTTAAGTTCTGTCGTATATAATATCCAATCAAAACCTTGACGAAAAAAATTGTTTTGATTTTTGTTTCTGAAATACATCTAATGGGTACCTTTCAACGGCGATGCGAAATGAAAAACGCCGGAAACAGTATGCTTTCGAACACACGATTTAAGAATTTTCAAAAGGGGGACATCAGGATTTTTGTTTCTTCGAAGATTTTCAAGAATCTTCGAAGATAGGTCAAAAATAGTACTTCATCTGTTCAGACGACTTTTAACTTTCTTCATGTCAGGAGATCCCAAGTTGGTGTGAATAATTGTGTTGCGGGTCTGGATCGGAGCTTCAATTGAAATCGTTCCCTTGTGAGCCTTAACTTCGCAATTACTTTAAATAATTCTGGAAATTTAAAGTTGTCATCCTAGTCGATTTTAATAATTTCTCTTGCTCGCTTTGGTTATAAGATGCATGTGTTTTACTTTTTACTTTGGAACAATAATTATTTGTAATACATATAAATTAATAAGCACAAACAAAGGAATTAAATACGCAGACTGTTTAATAAACTAAGCTGCTCCAGGAGGACCATCCGCTCCAATTGGTTCCCCAGCACCGCCTTTGCCACCAGCCCCACCCTTACCGCCATTACCGCCGCTTGCACCTCCAGCGCCACCGGCTCCACCAGCACATGGTTTACCAGCCGGGTCAACTCCACGACCTCCATCACCTCCTTTCCCACCGTCACAGCCTGGACCTGAGGCGGCAGAACCAGCGCTTCCAACGCTTCCGGGACAACCATCGGCGCCATTAGCTCCAGGGGCTCCAGGCCGACCGTTACAAGCCGAATTAGGGAAACCGCAACCAAACGAGAACAAACCGGGAAGTCCGATACAAATCGAATTGGCCCAATCAACCGCGAGGACAAGAAAGACAGCGACAATTATCTAAGAAATACAAATGAAGAACAGATAAATACACAAATAATTAAAATTGATCAATTAGCAGAAGAATCGCAACTTACAAATTTCATGTTCATTTTAGTTTAGTATTTTTACTCGGACGATTTGTTAACTGCAATGTTTGCTATTTCACAAGGAATTGTTTGTGACATTACATCAATTTCAGATGGGCTTATATAGCTAAATAAAATTCACCCGCTTTCAAAAATCTATCAACCTATTATTGTTTTCGTCGACAATTTGGACCTTTGTAGTCGTGTCTGTAATTTTTGGATTCAACGTACAGACACGGGCAACCAGACAAGAATGACATGAGAAACTATATTAAGTTTAATTTATTGCACTTTTTTGTACACCACAATTTTTATTCATTGTTCGACAATGTTCCCACACATGCTAAGAGCATGGTAACGTCGCACGTCGAGAATACTGCATAAAGAGTTGATGGTTTCATTTCTATTCGTAGGTAAACGAAAACACGGCAAAGTTTGAGGCAGTGCATCTACAAATATTTTTAATGATATATCGCAAGTTTTACTCACACACTTTGCACATGCAAAACCTTGGGACTACGGAGTGCAAATGCAATGGATGTTGAATTTTATTTACTCCGTTTTTCGATGGTACATAATAAAATATATTCCACACACTCCATGATGTGCGGAGCGAGTTCTGACGTACTTGTTGGGACGAACATCGAATTGCTAATATCTTATGTTTGTTTATTTCGGAATAATTTTAATGTATTATTTTTCGTAATGGGTAACGTAGCATTTTAAGATTTTGAACAGCCATAATACTTTTCGAATTTTTTGAGCCGGGAACACTTGAAAATACTGTGTGGGGCAAGTTGGGGTGTCCGGTTACTTTTCACTATTTCACACGCATACTCGCATATGCGAGGAGCTCGGTACGACGTTATAGAACTACCTGAAAACTGGCTATGACAAAAAATATATTATTTGTTCATTTCTCATGTCTCCATTTTCCTATAATTTTATTCCATTGTTTGCCCCTATTGGGCATTGTCTCTTTAAATATTCGACTAGCCAATGTAATAAGTAAAAGGCTTTCAGCTGAAATCAGTACTTCTTTCGATAGTTTAAGTGCAAACGAAAGCTGAGAATTGGCGAACAATTGTACTAAAACTACATAATTTTGGGCTTTATTGTAATAAGGAACCCTGAAAGAATCGATGCTGAAGCACGGCAAGACAACCTGCCACTCTATAACACTACTAGTTAATTATACCGGCAAATATTACCAGGGATGAAATAATAATCTGGGTCTGTGCGTACTTCTTACCAGAAAATTGTTGAGATTCGAGACGTGGAAGAAGTTGCAATTGTTATTTTTGTATATTAATACTCCTAATTGTCCAGTACATTTTATGTGAAGAAGACGGTTGATGAGCTTATACAGGGTGACTGATATGTATTGTCGCCATTGTATCTCTGGATCTACAATAGCTAAGACCAAATGGTATAGCTCGTTGCAAAGATCGGCTCAAATGGGATCTCAGAAACCAAATTTCATACCTGTCTGAAAGCGCCTTCGCGCGCAGCGCGCAACCGAATATAAAAAAACACGTTTTCGATGTTTTCCAGTTCTCTTGACATGCGCATGCTTTTCAACCTGAGAAGCCTTGTAAACTTCAAAATCTCGAAAGGCCAACTTCACGGCCACATTCACATGTCTTTCCTGAAAATTTGAAGCCATGGACCAACAACTTCTGAGCAAGTTGGGTTTACGCCAAAACTTTATTTCCAAACAAAATTCATACGTTTTGAAACGAAGTGAGATTTTAAGGTAGAACCAACTTGCTCAATTTACCATCTATGGCTTAACATTTTCATGTAGGACATTTGAATGTGGTGATGAAGTTGGTTTTTTGAGATTTTGAAGTTTTCATAGCTTTCCAGGCCCATAAGCATGAAAAACCGACTGGAAATCGTTGAAAATATGATTTATTTATTTTTTATTTTCGGTCTCGCGTTGCGCGCGGACTCGCTTTCAGACTGACCTGAAATCTGGTGTCAAAGATCCCGTTTGAGCTGATCTTTTCAACGAGCTAATCACTCTTGGTTGTAGCTAATATATTCTGAGATAAGGTTGGCGACAATACATGTTGTTGCAGAAATTTAAATTAGTAATAATTAATTGCAACGATTCTCTGCATTGTGCAGTGAACATCAAACTCACGCACTAACCGCAGGTACTCGTCGGACAATGACACACGGTCTAATTTTCCCAAATGACGTAAAAGAACTGATACTGTTTCCATGAAATTAATTGACCGCACAAAATACTGAAGATATCGATTGTTACAAAAATTATTAGTTTGAAGTATTTTATGTGAGTAAAGAAACTGGGTTTGTTAGAGATCATGCATTATTTCAGACATGCAAATAATACTGGATGCAGACACTTGGCTGACACTATGCGCCTTTTGAAAAATTAGACCTGTCTACATCAAATCCTCAGAAGGTACGGCAGGACAATTTTGGTGACACATTTGATTGAGAAGTGATTCATATAACTATACAAAAACAATCAAGCAGAAAAGTTAGGTGTCCGTTGTCCCTAATCAATCTTACAGACGACATACCACAGCAATAGAATCCACGGCCCAAGGATTCTGTCTGTCTGTCCGACCGTCCTTTCCCTTACTACCCCAAACTCTGCCACGAAAGAGTATTGCTTACCTATAGAAGGATCCACCTGGCTCGTTTACGAACCACAGGTTTCTTAGAAAAAAAAAATATTTGCAAATATCAAAATAATCCAGTGTTCGGATCTGATTGTGAGTCGTAACTTGACAAATCACGGTTTTTGAATAATTCTCAAAATTTTGATTTTAGTCGATTTTAATTACTTTCTTTTGGTTATAGTTATAACTATTATCCATGCGTTTTACTATGTAACACCAATTATGTGTATAATATAATTTAATCAACAAACGAAGGGATTAAATACGGAAAGTGTTTAATAAATTAAGCTGCTCCAGGAGGACCATCCGCTCCAATTGGTTCCCCAGCACCGCCTTTGCCACCAGCCCCACCTTTACCGCCATTACCGCCGCTTGCACCTCCAGCGCCACCGGCTCCACCAGCACATGGTTTTCCTGCCGGGTCAACTCCACGACCTCCATCACCCCCCTTCCCACCATCACAGCCTGGACCTGTGCCAGCAGAACCAGCGCTTCCAACACTTCCGGGACAGCCATCGGCGCCGTTAGCTCCAGGGGCTCCAGGAAGTCCGATACAAATCGCATTGGCCCAACCAACCGCGAGGACAAGAACGACGGCGACAAGTATCTAAGAAATACAATTGAGAAACAGATCAATACACAAATAATTAAAATTGATCAATTAGCACATGAATCGCAACTTACAATTTTTACGTTCATTTTAGTTTAGTATTTTTACTCGGAAGATTTGTTAACTGCGAAGTTTACTATTTCACAAGAAATTGTTTGTGACATTACATAAATTTTACAAGGGCTTATATAGTTCAATAAAATTCACCCGCTTCCCAAAGTATATCAACCTGTTATTGTTTTCGTCGACAATTTGGACATTTGTAGTTTTTGTAATTTTTGGATTCAACGTACGACACGGGCATCCAGACATAAAATGACATGAGAAACTACATTAAGTTTAATTTATTGCACTTTTTCGTATGCGACTGTTGCTACATGCATTGTTTGACAATGTTCCCACACATGTTAATAGCATGTCGTTTTACCTTTCTGGTTGGTAACGTCGCACGTCGAGAATACTGCATAAACAGGTTGAAGCTTGTGGTAGGTAAGTGAAAACACGGAAAAGTTTGAGGCAGCGCATCTGCAAATATTATTTTATGACACACTGCAAGTTTTATTCACACTTTGCACATGGAAAAACCTTGATACTACGGAGTGCAAATGCAGGTGCACTTTATTTTATTTATTCATCTCGTATTTCGACAGTACCGGTTCAGACAAAAGCTGATATTTATTAATTTCTCGTGATTATAATTATCCATACCTTTTATTACATTGTTCGCTCAAATTGGGTATTATTCTCCTTCTAATGATTCGAGAAGTAGAAACAAAGCGCTTTCAGATAAAATTTGTTAATCTATATCAGAACTATCTTCAATAGTTTATGTCTACACGAATGGTTAAAAATAGCCAAAAGTCGTACTAAAACTACATTGTACCCAGTCAGTAGGATGTGCAGTTCTATTTGTCACCCTGCTAGTTTGTTTTATATTTCTCTGAAAAATTCAGTCAATTTTCATAATGTGATTTTTCGCAATCCATTAATTCGTTTAAGGAATTCGAGATGGGCGTTTCCTTCCACACTGGAGTGGGAATACGTGAGATTCGATATTTGAGAGGTGGTGAGAGAAACAGTATTAAATCAAATTTAATTACACTGGGTACTTTAAGAATTCCCTATGACTTTCTCCTGTCAAGTGCAGTCTAAGCGTCGCGTCGGATTTAGGAATAAATGTTGAATTGACATGATATCCGTTTAAGCAAAAAAAATTGTAATACTTATTCGGTTTTTCCTGACGAAGAGACAAGTCACGGTCTCGAAAGCTTGAAAAATAAAGATTAACTACAATAATGGCATCCGCTCAATCCATTCAAGACGACACAAATTATAATACTTAGTCTTTTCATCGTACGTACCAGTCCGCCTATATTATTTGGACCCAAGTTATACACAGGTAGGACGCTATTAACCCGGTCACATAACTATTTTTAATATTTAAAACTACATGCGTGATAACTTCTTGAAATCGTTCGCCCCTTTTAAAAGAAATAATCGGAGGCGGCATATGAAAGGTTTACATTCGGCAGATTTCTTTATAATTGCAAAATGTTAATTCTGTTCACTTTGGGTACCAAATTGGGAAGGTCAGTGGGTTTCAATTCGTTGATCCAGATGAGTATTTTTTATAATTATTTTGACGTGCTTTGAACCCACCGTAACCCGTGAGTAAAAATAAATAAAATAAACCCCCCCTCCCCCAAACAAACGTTATGCGCACTCATGAACATACATCAACACACATCACATACAAAATATCTCATCCAAGCGGTAAGGTCCCCAAAACAGCGGCTACAATTCCTCGCTGAATAGCAATACTCATCTTCTGTATAAGAAATTACAATGGAAAGGCGACGCCCAATTGCACGCACAAGGCGAAGACCTTCACTCGCCCAAACGCCAGACGTTTCCATAGCAATTGGAACAAATAGAAAACGCCCTTGCAGAAAACATACTTCCTCAACTTTTTCAAATGAGCCGCTTTTGCAGCGCTTCCCGGAATAGTACCTGACATAGGGACGGTGCAAACGTGTCAGCGCACGTAAACGTGGCCCACACCAACGACTTCCCTCTACTCCAGATTAGCTTAATTCTATCTATAATTTGAGAGTATTGAAACGAAAGATGGAGACTACGTTGGACGAAAGATTTTGAGAAAGTTTCGCAGAAGACTCAAGGGCATTCAAAATCAGGAGTTGGATCAGTTGGATGACATGGATCTCAAAAATGGTCCAACGATTTTTGATTTACAATTCTTTTTTGCTCTACTTAGAATTAAAAAAAGCTTCAAGTGGCTTAACTGTCATCGACCAGAGAACGCTACGCTATGGTAGATCTTCTGAGTGCATGCGGGTACGTGTCGGGTGAAAGTTGTTGAGGCTTGGTCTAGCATTGGTAGTTCCTCAGTTCTGGGTTCTTTGAGGATGGACCTTCCATTTTCTTCGCTCCTGGAATTGGGATTCACAAAGCAAATTTTGTTCTGTCAGGGATTAGCTTTGGGCATTAGCTCAGGGCAATGTTAATTCCTGATAAGACTGTCTACTGTATTTCCTTTAGAAGAAATTCCTTTAGGCGAGACTTTGAGACGATTCATAAAGTAAAATGTCCCTTCAGGACTTTGTTTGTTAATTTGGCCTAGATACTCATATTCCTTTATTGGAATTTTAATTGAATTTTCTGGGCAGAAAAAAAAAGGTCTTGTTAGCAAAGCTTGGATGGGCTTCACATTCCCTTGGAGGATCTGTGATTGTGCATGGTTGAATGAATGAGCACACGCATTGAACTACTACTGTGAGGCAGAAGTGGGTATGAGACGTGTCCATTAAATTGGATGAGGTCATTGTTATAACGGACGTTCCAAACTATTCAATGAATCATCATCTACCAGTCAGTGGCACTCAGACCTTTTTTTCCCTATTAACGTAATGACAAGAAAATCCCAATTTGTACAAAAGTAGCTAACGTTTATACAGCTTGAATATGCGTCATATTTCCTTGTAAGCTCTTGGGTTGTTTGGATTTGTACGTGTAAATATTAACATCACGTGTATCCCTAATAAGACAATCAACACGCATACTATGTATGTTTGAATGCCAGGGTTAACATTCTAATAGAAAAACAAACAAACAAACAGTGTGAAATGAGAAACCCTCTCAATGGAACCACTTGAGGTGGTTCCATTGTAAGCTCACGATTTCTAAATCTGGTATTGATTCTAAGAACAATATACGATGAGTTTGGACACGAACATCCAACAGGTAGGAAAAATCAACTGGAATTTTGAAAAATAATCCAAATCGTGGATAGCTTGCACTAGTATTTTTTTGTCACAAGTTTTTCCTATCAGTATTTTACTTTATTTATGTACATTTACACCTAGCGTTCAGTTATTTAAATCTAATGTCTGTCTCAAAATAGAAGGCACTTAGGAACTTAACATATAATATGTCGATAATTCCGCGGTCGTAATGCGAATTTGCTATAATTTCCAAAGTAACTGGCAGCAGCAGTTTATGCCTCACCCCATACCTGAACGACCCACTACATACAGTAGCACTTCACACCATCAACCTAACGCCGCGAAACATACAAAAGGGTGAAAATGTGAACTTAATTTTGAAATCTAAATTGAAATAAAAATTAAAAATTAAAAGAATTGAAAACAACAATTCAATTTTTAGTTTGAATAAGTGGATTCACTTCCATTAAGGTCAACGGAGGTCAGCGGTTGAATTTTTGGACGAACGATGCCCAGAAGGAAGAAACGAGTCAAACCAGACGTGAGTCGGTGCATTTAAAAAATATCTAATTAATTTAAAGATTAAATTTTTACCGTATCGTTGGTTGCACAAATCAACAAGAACAAGCACAACTGGCCTAGACTTTTTGTCATTTGTCTTGTCAGCGGAGATTAATACAAATATTCGAATATTTTGTTGTCCGATTTTTGACAACTGTGCAAACTAAAATTACGCATATTATTTCTGTCAAAGTATATTTTTAAAAAAAACCGATAGTAATTCAGAAGAAGAGTGTGGTTTGGTCCCATTGAAATTTTTTAACAGAGTTGAGCACTGAAATTCCATGCAACCCTGTGTTGAGAATTCCTTAGTTTTTTTTAAATTACTTTTGGATGATATTAATTTTGGTTACCTCGGAAATGACCACAGAGGTCACCATGACGTCATCCTAAAGTTAAAAAAAGAATACCACAATACTTGAACAATTTTCAAAACACAGGATACGATACTATGGGATTTTTACGTTCTCTTATGTTCCGGGCTATTGTGAAGAAAAGTTTCCATGCGAGAAACCCATAACCTACCGGGTCGACCATAACTTCATGCGTCATAAGGAATTTAATGAACCGGAGGTCAAAATTTGACCAATTACACTTAATCCACTGAATAAAATGTTATATTTCTGTCGTTTGACCTTTTTCATGAAAGTCAATGAAACTGAAGAGTGACCTATACTAATATTTAACAGTCAATAACTTATTTACTTATATTGTTTGAACTATTTTAGGTTAAGGAGACCCCAGCGACCTCGGGTGAGGATAACGTGAGTGAGGAAGAAGAATGGTTGCGACGGGGCGACCACCCTCTACTCAATGACCTGGTATGTCATCCTTAGCTTGTACTCACAGAGTCGTTGTAGTTGTTAATTTTAAATAATGATGCAAAAGACTTTCTATTTTTTAATTTTTCGAAAGCAGGGTATCAAGTGTTTGCTTTTACAAAAATAAAGGCAACCACACCGAGAGCGTGGAAAACCACATACCCCATAATGTTTCTAGCATTCTAGCTCCCAAACGGTTTGACTTTTTGGGGTGGAACCTTCACAAAATTTGTTCAGCAGGTCAAGCGCTATGACATATCAGCAGTGCAGCCATATCTGATGGAAAAATTTGTCTATTATTTCCTTCCTAGATTTTGGAGACTTTATTTGGAGTTGTGAGACGGTTTGATTTGAAGATTTGTCACGGAGTTTGTAAGAAATGGAACATCCGCAGTATTCCACACATGAGAGCCACCTTCAACGCCACAATTCATGGGAGTCAATCTAGAAGTGACGAAGGAAACGAAGGCGGACGTCGGATTGAGGACTTTGTGGAATTATTCAGTAAAAATGAATTGGGAATTCCATTCTCAAAATTTAGAGTCGGACGATTGGATTGTACAAATAAAGAAGGTCAACAATTCCTGCAACTCTGTGGGGAAACCGTAGAGGAAATTGATTTCATGTACCCGAGATCATATGAAATCGTAAACGTCATTCAGTTACTGAGATCCTGCCCAAAGCTAAAAGTCCTTGTCCTTCCCTCACATCTTTGCTCGGATTCTGGAAATATTTTCAAATTAGTTCCCAATTCTGATTCTATTCCCAAATTAGCTTGCCTGGAAAAGATTACTTTCCAAGCCGCGAACATGATAAAACTATGTCCAACTTTTATTGAAGAATTGCTAACTGCCGCTCCAAAGATTTGTAAGATTGTTGTGGACAACAATGCGGAGGATGACGTGGATGAAGAAGAGAATCCGATTCCTGGAAATATCACTCGTGTATTGAATTGTATTGAGAAGCTTGGGATGGAAACCTCCATTCAGTCCTTATCTCTTAGTGAGGTCAGGGGTCAACACATTGAACAACTGCAGAGAATGGCGGAGAAGGAGAAGGGATTGAAGTTGAAGAACCTCACACTTGAACGACGGGTTTACACGGATTCTGAAGTATTTGACTCCGCCCAGATTCAACTAACAACTGTCATCAGCCACACCCTCCAACACCTCAATGTGGGAAGAAAAACTGGAAAGAATTTGATGGAATTCCCACCCATCCTGAACCTTAAATCCTTGACTTTCCGCAACTTTCCGCGTTCTCACATCGAACGCGTAGATTTGAATGAGAAGTTCCCAGCGCTCGAAACATTGGATTTGGATGTTGAATGGGGTCGGGGAACGTGGAGCACGGGATTTCGCCGATTCCAATCTTGCCAGACTTTGAAAGCATTGACAGTTGGTGGTCACGCCAATCTCACCATCGGAGTACATACGTTCCACAATATTCTCAGAGTCTTTCCAAATTTAACGAAATTAGATCTGAAGATTCAAAATGATGGAGATGAAATTCTGAGACAAATCTGGAGTAAAATGACAGGATTAGAGTCATTGACTATTAGCGGTTGCATTGGTGCGACAGAGGGACTGGAGTTGCACTCTCTTTTAACCGGATTTCATGGTATCACACTCAAGTATATTCGTCATCTCGTGAGTGGGTTGGATAGAATGACAGTTCAAGGGAGAAGAGAAATGATTCATGGGCTCCAGAGTCGCCGTCGTCGTTTCCCTTCCATTCAGAATCTAACAAGTAAGGACATTTCGTCAGACTTTGGTCAGTTACTTTGAAAATGAAATTAATTACAAATTACAAATTACACACTCACTTTTAAAAGTAATTGAATTACAAATTACAAATTACACTATAAATTTTGAAGTAATTGAATTACAAATTACAAATTACATGCGAAATTGCCAAAGTAATTAATTGCAATTACAATTACAATTACAATTTCAAATAAACTTTATTCGCGATTATTAGCACTAAAAACACATCTTTGCTTTCACTCTCCAAAACTTCGTTCAATCTTTACTAGTCAACAATTGTAATTGAGAGAAATGTAATTTCAATTACAAACTACAATTACAATTACAAACATCTTCCAAGTAATTAATTACAATTACAAATTATGCGCAAAATTTTCCATTCAGAATCTAACAAGTAAGGACAGTTCACGTATCATTTTCGTGCCTTGTACTTGTGTGCGACCCTGTACATTAAATCACATATTTTGTAATGTTACAGATTTGACACACCTGAACCTAGGTGTCACTGGAGGAGTGAGATGGAATAGAAATAGAACGGGTCGCCTGACTGACCACGCTGCCCACTTGGCTTTCAACTCCATGAAGCATCTCCGTCATTTGGACGTCAGAGACTGTATGGTGAGTGAAAACTATAGAATTTTTTGATAGGACCATCGAAACTAACGAATTAACTGTGCTAGTGACACCGATCTCGCTCAAACTCTTTTTTTTCTGAAAGACCTTATCCCTAAACCCGTAAAACTATCATTAGCTCACGCAACACTCAAAACTCAATTTTTAAAAAATCTTTGAATTTTTTGAAAAAAAGAGCATCTTCGTTGTCAAGATTTTAGCACGGGTTATCCACTGAACTTTGCCGGAAAACTAATCTGCAGACCCACATTTTTTTTTTAAATCGGAAACTTTTTTTAGAAAAGCGTTGAATTGAAAAGCGTTCAGAATCATAAATTAGAAGAGAGGAAATGTCATGACTTTGCTTATTTGCACGCATTTTAGACCAGAAATCAATACTTCGCGTTATAATATTAAGTTGCCGTTAAATTACGATTCTAATTAAATCGAGCACCCCGAGACCCGCGTTGTATTTGGAATTGGGGTCCGCTTTCTAATGTGGATTTTACGGTGATATTATTTTCTAGACGAAAATGCATTCAGATATGCAAAGTTATGAGCTTTTTGCATCTAATTTATTATTCTAAATATTTCAACGGTTTCCTGAAAAACAAAATTTCCCGATTCTTGAAAAAAAAGTTGGGTTTGGTCACTTTTGGGAGAAAGTTCAATTGGGTATCCCATGCTAAAATCTTGAGTAGATCACTTTGATCTTTCTTTTTCGGAAATTTCAAAGAATTTTTAAGAATCGAGTTTTGAGTGTTGCGTAAGGTAATGACATTTTTGAGGCTTTGTAGCAAATGTCATTGAGAAATATAGTTTGAGCGAGATCGGTGAAAATCACCTCACATAGTTCCCTCACAAGTCATGTTCATGTTGTAGTTTGTTTTCATCGATATGCTGGAATTACATCTTTTGTACGGCCATTTCATCGGGAACCTTAATAAGTTCTTTTGAAAATTGTAGCGATCCTTGTGTGTGTATATGGTAATATTTCTCCGTACATCCAAAACCACCAATGCCAGAAAAATAATTTTGACATGCCAGCTTCAGAAATCCTTCTGGTCAGCTCTGGGTCGTAATTTGGAAAATAACATTTCAAAATTTGAACTCACCAGATGAGTGAATTCGTCTTAAGTGAAGAGTATTTAACAATACCGTTGAATTAACATGAAACCAAGCAAACGAGGTTAATGAAAGTTTAAGATCCAAAAAGCCAAAAATTGAAGACTTTATTTCCCGACCACCCAGAAAGAAGTCTAGGTCAAGCTCGGATGACATACTGTAATAATTTCTCAATAATAACTCCAGAAAGAGGGGGGTGGTAAGTGAACATGTCCAGCAAATTTCTGCGTGGAAAATGAATAAACAAATGAAATCAGCTACATCTCGTTTCTTCTCCAAAGAGTCCGTTCCACTTCCAGACTTCAGGTACTCTGGAGATTCTGGGGTTTGCGTCTGTGACAAAAACTTTATTAAATCTTTAGCAACGGTAACTTATGGAGAAAATTATGGTTCCCGTATAGGAATCTGTTACGTGTTCTGTGTGGATTAGACATAAGGATTGGGCCACCTAATTTCTAAATAGTAACTGAGTCATATAATCTGAATTCCATTTACATACTTTGGTATAACTGGAAAATTAATTCCCGGTGGAGTCAACTGCTTTTTTCCTAATGGTTTCTTAATGGTTTCCTAATGGTTTCCTAATGGTTTCCTTGTAGCTCAATTGGTAGAGTACTTGACCGGCAATCAGGAGATCCGGGTTCGATTCCCGGCAAGGGT
>JAQFYE010004109.1:0-13989 GCA_034694305.1 Protaphorura glebata
CTGTCTTCATGATGCTATGCCGCGCGGATTAGCGGCGCGTAACTCACCCAGGCACTTAGTCAAATATATATGAGGATTAATTGACAAAACCTCTTGGCGACAGTCAGTAAAAGTAGCTCAAGCTCAAGAATTTTACGCCCATGTCCTTTTCTTTTGGTCGAAGTTAAGAAATTGGGAAAGTAGTATGTAATCGATAAAATGTTAGGAGGAATTAAGTCCAAGGGATACTCAGCGCAATTGGTAAGTGATCATCGTTTACTCTCTGGCATCGGTTGATGCTTCTGGATGCGCCGGAAAAGTAATGCCATCCAGAGAACAAATGTGAAAGTTTGCTGGCAGATTGACAAACCAAGCAACTTAACTGGAAGGGAAACTTGTCAACGGATTTAATCGTTCATACTGCAGAAATTAAATCCAAACTGTTTCATAACTTTGATGCAAACAAACCACAGCAAATTAATACATCATTTTGGAAATCCACTGCAGTATGATGGTATGGGTAGCCCCTGCTGTTTCGCTGTGCTTGGATTGAATTCCTCGTACCTTCTATGACTGCTGCCACCATAAATAAGTTTTCCCTCTCCTAGTTTCTTAGCTAGTTGGTTAGAACCTTATTTAACGAACTACGACTACCACGTAAGCCCTCCTATATAATATAGACCATAAGGGCAGTCGGTACGAATAACCTATGATTGTCTGACTATAAAAATAATTCAAGTATCATCATAATGGCATCATTGACTCTTAACATCAAATCTGTCGTTTGCCAGTTATTCCAGTTCGAATCCTCGGACTTTGACTTCTACGAAAGTCACTGTCCGGAACGACTTTCCCCTGTTTCCAGATACTAAAAAATGACCTTAAATTATTACTGGGGGTAAGTGTGGTCAATTCTTTTCTGTCATTTGGTTGACTTACCGGCTCAAAACGATTCCTCCAAACCCCTGGTTCAGCAAAATGGAAACTACTCTTCTGTCGGCTGTCCTCAACACTTTTTTTATTACAAAGAACGTCAATTCCAACTCATAAAAGACAGTTTCTCCTAGTGTTCCGTGCGTATTATTCTAACACTCGTATTTGAGTTTTTATCGCCATCGTAAAGACAGTTTCAGGAGTAGTTTAGTTGATTTGGACGCGTGTTACTCTTTACTCCAGCAGCCGCAAACCTTTTACTTTCATTTGATCTGCCAGACCAAAACCAGATTACAGTTGTCCGGAATGACTCTGTTTAATTCACTTTTGTAAGCGTTTCGCCTCGTATCTTGAGCTTGGAGAACACAGAGTTATAATTTAATTAGTGGAAACCCGCGGAATGCAGTGTATTGTAGTAAGTACAAGTATAGTAATTGTAATTATCCCACAAATCCAGCCATTTAATTGACATGTTCACGGTGTTCCATGAGTAATAAAGTTTTATTGAGTGCAGTGTAGTCCAACTCTCCACCCTTTGAATGAGAGGTATAATTGGTAATCACAAGGAAATGAGGGGTTCATTCAGTTGTGCGTTTTGGAGACAAAATCAACTTGATTTATTATCTACTTCCTCTCGACTGGAAACAAACGAAATTGGAAGGTGAATTTTCACTTCACTTTCACATCCGGAGTACCTTAGAACCACAATCTCACAATCACATACACGTCAGTCGTACTCAATTTACTCTCGAACCACGCGTGTCAAAAATGTCGGTTATCTATCAAAATATATAGATAAAATAGTCAAAACCCCACGAAACTGACTATTAAGTCCTTGTGAAACATTTCTTAGTCAAACCGTCAAAATTTGCCCAGTTTTTCAATAATTTACTCATAAGTTACAGTCTACCGCAATAATTAGTATTTCTTTCTAATTCAAGCATTTTAATTTTAATTAATTCAACTTCATTCTCGATTGATTGTCCTCTATTAATTTCTGAAATGGTATTGCATAAAATTTAGATGTTCATCACAATTTTTGCAAAACCTTCATAACCCCAGAATTTAGTTAGTGGTCATAATTATTTTTATTTTGAAAGCAGGATTGATATCGCTCGTCGCACTTAACGTTTAAAATGTTAAGTCCGCTGCATAAGCAACGTGATCGACAATGTGATCGACCCTACTGAGATCCCAACAACGAACTGAACCCAAAAAGGGGAAAAGCTGATCCTTTGAATTGAATCCTGTCGAGGGTTTGTACGACCGACTTGAATCGTGAACAAGAAAATGTGGTACCTACGCTGCGTGCGCTTCAATGTGAGAAAAAGAGATTTTCCCAAATGACTAGAGGAAATCTAACTCAGGTCCCCGGATGATGATGAGGATTGAAGTCCGACCGAAGAGGATGAATCCGGGCCTGAGAGAATAGGACCAGGTCACCTATGACAAAAAGCCCTCAGAAAACATCCATATTGGAGTGCAGGTCTGTACTTGTACATCTACAGAACGTTCATCCCGAATTCTCCCCTTCCGTATGTTTGTTCACGGCCATGGACTAAACTTTTCGGTGGACAATGAGAATCAGGTATCGTATCACACTTCAGGACAAATCAATTAATCAGTCTTCCAGGGTAAATTCAAGTTTTCTTGAATAAAAAAAGTGTAGAGATTTTAAAAAGTATATTATAAATCAAACCTAGTGGTACGTGTTGCTCTTGTCGCTTCTCTGTAGTTATCGTTTAACTTTTCTGGCACATATTCTGCGGTGTGGTGGTCGCTTGAAAAAGGTCTCAATAGAGTCTATTCCTGCCTTCCCTCGGTTACGGAAAGCTAAGCCGCTTTGTCCTAGAAGTAAATGGATGTCTGACAATGCGTAATAGCAAATGCCAATGGAATTGTGTGTGTGTGATTTATTGAAAAGCATGAGAAGATAATTAACTATATTTTTTACCCCAGTGACAAGCTGTTAATGAAGTATACATTTATGCGAAGGATCTTTTGGAACCCATTTAAAAAAACTCACAAAAATTAAATACATCAATGCATTTGAAAATTTCAAATCAGTTTCTCAGCGCGGTTGAAGTGTCATAATAAAAAAATTGTCAACCGAGATGCACCAGGACTGCAGTGTACACGCAAATATTGCACTTGTAAGTAATTCGAAATTCGACTCTCAAACACATTTCGAATTGGTTCTGAACAATATTGAAAGCGTCTTATCGTGATACAATGGTGCAGGGGTTACAGGCACTCGTAAATCGTAACTTGAGAGACAACGTGGAACCACGTATCTGCTTACCCCGGAGTCTAAAATCAATGAAGCTTGAAAGATTGATTTTCTACAACAACGTACGTGTTGTCACATTGGGGTTAGAACACAGCACAGAATGGAAAATCTGAGGAAACCTTAAATTCTACTCTCAAAATCCCTAACAAGAGCCCAGCGTCTGTCTTGTCGACAAATACACATAGGAAAACAAGAAGTAGGAAATGTATAAAAAAAATACAAGGTAATCTATCTTCAATGCAGGGAAAAAGTGAAAGATGGTACGGAGAAAATAGGTCAGGCTCTGGCTCTGGCCATGCTTCGCTGGACGGTTACACTCCAATATTATTAAGAAGAGCCAGAAAGGAAAGCACGAGATAGTTTTGCAGGGTGGTTCATTGCCTGCCAGCCCAATCTAAAATAGAAAGAGGTGAGAATCAGTCCTATTATAGCTAAGTGGTTGCGCGAATATAGTAAGTTTAAGAATTTAAACACAGTAGAAGCTTCTGTGAAAAATAACTTCATTCCAGTGAGCTAAATTATGTTCTAGAATTTGTAGAAGAGATGCATAGTAGTCGTTATTTCAGTGTTTTTTGTCAAATTTTGACTTCCCGAGTTCAATCGGAACAGGGAGAAGTTTTACTCGCCCTGTACATTACACGATGAAAAAGTATATTGCAATTTGAGTCTTCGTCCGAATCTTCTTGTTCTTTCATCTCATCCTCATCCTTTCCTTCTTTGCAAGAATGAGAATTCATAGATTCGTTTCAGTTTCTTCTTTTATGTTTTCACAAGTACGGAGCGTGCACACACTGCACCGCACGACTTACTCATTTCTAGATCCCATGGCTTAAATCAATAATTTTAAATCTGAAATATCAAGGTTTTTCAACTGCAGCCCCACTCAGGCAAGGTGACAATTTGTGTGTTTGGAAAATCGGAGGGACGCTATTTAGCAGCGTTTCCAATATGTATTGTAACATTTCTTCACCGCTCTTCAGTTAAGTACTCGACAATGCATCGGATATTGATGCACAATCCCGTAGAAAAAGTGCACATTGGAATTTGTTAATGTACATTCTAATATTTCTGCGTTAAACTGATAAAGGTCGGTCTTTTCGACTTTATACATGACTGAGAATCAAATTACGAATTTTAAAGAATAAGGACTTTACGAAAAATGCTTCGAACTGGCTGTCATTCCTCTTCCTCAAATCCCTGAATTGCGGAAATCAACCAGAAATTCAACCCATATTGAAAAGGGACTTCTATTGCTAAGTTCAACTATAACTTCGGCAAATGAAATATTAAGTGATTTTGTCCACACCTCCAGCTGCTATCGCCGTCGTTCATAAAGTTTAGGTTGGATTCGATGAAAATCATTCAATGATACGTTGTGGGTAAAAAAGAACAGATCTGCTCTTGACAGCCATAATTCTTTCAAGTTTCCTTTTTGAAGGAAATCTTCCACTTGAACTTGGATGTTGTATAAGTAGTTCGTTCAAAATAGAAACTTTGGACTCAAAAGTACTACAAGTTGAATGCAAAGTGCCCCTGGGAAAACCATTTAGTGCATAATTTAAGAAGAAAAGAATGTAAGTGAAAACTCACATTCGGCTACTTTTCTCGTATAGACTTTTCCTATTTTACTAGAATTCTCTATGTCTTGTCATCCTTACACTGGTGGGCAGTTGACAAAGGAAACGAAAGTAGTGTCTGCGAATTTAATGACCGTGACTACGAGCTCTTTCTGTCAGTCCAGATAAATAATAGAAGTTTTTTTCTCAATTTTGATTCCAAGGTCCGGTTATTCCAGTTGATTTATTCTCATATTATGATTCTGGATGTCCGAGTTCCTATTTATTTATTGGTACTCACAATTACGGATGCAATGTGACATATTTATGGTGTTTATTCGCTACAATGAAGTTCTCACCATTTCTGAGATGCACTTTCCAGGTCATTTATACGATCATTTGAAGTAATGTTTTTAAATCCATTCAAGCATCATTGCGTATGTAATTTTTTTATGGAATAATAGTGTAGATATATTTTCATTCGATTTAGGGGAGGAACCTATGGCGGTGTTACTTCAGTAGAAGATTCCCTTCGACAGAAATATTTTACCATGTCTGCCTGAAGCATCGAACTCTCGCAATAAAAAAATTGCATGTGCCATCGATGTTATATTATTATTTTATTGTAAAGAAATTGTCTCCACAGCCGCTAACATGAATTATTTGGGATTTTACTCTCAATACGGTCCACCAGGATGCTTTACGTTATTTTCCTGGGAAACGCCACCGCATGGAAAGGAAGAGACGGTAAAAATGTAAAGATATTGGAGGGGGAGAAAGTTGGTACCCGAGATGTCATAACAAGGCTGGTGCAAAGCTCTTCAAACTACTTTAACGTACGATTCAGTCATAATAATTTATCTTCTCGTAACAATACTGCAGAAAAGTTCAAGTCTAGGAATTACAATAAATAATGGTGAAAAAGGGAAAGACCAGCACGAGGGGAGCGAAGGGGGAAAAGCTCAACAACAAAAATATCGTCTATTTTAGGAATCCCCTGTTAAAAACAAAAATTCTGCTAGGCAATTACTCTGATGAGTCTCATGGAACGAGTTGTGTTTTACAGTCACGCCCCGTCGTAGTCTTACCAATTACGGAAATACTTTGAACCATGGTGCAGATTTTCTTTTGAAACATACTTTCTCAAATGACTTCTAGAGGATCCCTCGTCAGAATATTTACATTAGGTTCTTTCTGTTCAATTATTATAATTTTTGTCATGGATTTGCATAGCACATTTGTCTCGTCGTTTGTTTTCCAATTATTTTACGTGTGCTTCGGAATCCGAACTTACTTGCAAGACTTACATCGAACTTCGGTGATAAGGCGTCACCATGAAGGCAATAAGATCACATGCGCGATATCGACAAGCAATCATAGGAAATTTAATGCAAGAAATTTTCCATTGAGTACTCTTTTGTACACAGTCGCATTAATTATTATTGTCTAGCCGGTATTACGACTCTAGTGTCCCGCCAAGCGCTTTCAGTTTGTTTATTCATGTGGTAAAATAGCCAATTTGACTTGTAGCGGAATACGTGATTTTATTACCTGAGAATTCATAATATTTGAACATCGAATTGAAAAGCATATGAGACAACCGTGGATCTGAGAAGGCATTCAAGAAAAAATACTAAATCCCTCTGCGTAAGCAATTTTGAAAGTGATTGGTTTGAAGGCGAGCAAATTTACTTTCCCTTCGAGAGCTTCAGTTTTATTTCACCCATTCAATTTAATGACAGAGATATGTCAACACGAATTATTCAATGTAAACGTTTTAGACCAGCTGGCTGACTGAAATCTGTTCAGAATGAAGGAGCACATGGTAAAGGATTGAATTACAAATACGCCTGAAATATTGGCACCAGAGCAAGAAAAAAATCCCGGTGTTTGTGTGCAAGTCATGTGCATGTCTAAAATCCACAGCTCCTGGATTACAACTCTAGCACATAACATTCGTCACATTTAAGACGTTCAAAGGAAACAGCCGTGACTGGCGTAATCACTCTACTAAACTCTTGCAGTCCATTACCAGTTGCTTCTATGGAATGAAAAATGATTCGAAATACTTTAGGGTAGGTATCGGAAAAGCTCAAGACATAAATACGGTACAATCTTATTCAAACTTTTATTGATCAACTCTTTCCAATTGAAAATATGTGAACAATAAACCAAATGTGACAAGGAATTGGTCAGTTCGAGACCGAATTGCAGATAGAGCAACAATAATCACTCGAAAGGAGGCCACATTAATTGTTAAAATCATTTCTAATCAAACAAAATTAAATACATTTTATCTAAGTCTAATTTTCTGTTGCCCATGTGTAGGGAAAAACTAATAATAAAATCAACGAATTAGCTTTCCGAGAATCTCAAGGAAAACTAAAAATGAAATATTCAGTACAGAAAATTTCATTGAACGGATTATTTCGATTCCGTTAGTATGGAACCCTATAGACATATGTAACATGTCCTCATAAACTTGACCGAATCGTTCAACGAAAATATTCATCTAGGTTCGTATCGTAAAGCGACAGTCATGTCAATCACACTCGGTCCAAATGCTTCAGACTAAAATGTCAATATCAGTAACATTCTTTAGACGAGAGGAATGACAAGAATTCTAATAAGGTGCCTGAACAAATCCTACATTTCCGATTTATTCAATAGGCAGAACTCTCGCTGATACGTGTGAGTTCAGAGTGACAATGAAATTCCATAACAAAATGGATGACATAATGTTACATTTATACACAAATCATACAATCAACCATTTTTGCAAATGTCATCCTTACTATTGTGATAATGTGAATCGTCCTGATTAAGTTGAAAAAAAAAGAAAAGAGTGAAAGTTTTTGTACATGTTATACGTACAGAATAGGTTCTCAAATAGTTACACCCGAAACCTTAAGTATTATTACAGGGTGTCTCATAATTTTTTCAAAACATTTTGTGTAGGGAAAATAAAAACTGGTGTGCTAGTAGAAAGGGACGAGTATTACAGGTTGTAGCAAGTGAAGGTACAATGTGCTGCACAAATATCTCGGAAACTTTTGCACGGCGTTGATCGGAATGGACTGGGAAGGAAGGAAAGCTGATATCTTGGGTAGCCTGTCAACCAAATGCAATCCCAATATTTTACTGTCAATTTTTTTGCAAAAATGTAGCTAAATGATTATTTTCTACTGGATGGAGAATTGAGACCGTAAATGAGATGCTTTGACAGAATCGTTTGAGTATTTTTGAATTCAATGAATTGTTTCTAGGGGATTGCAGCTGCAATCAGTTTGCGGTACGGTTCGTGTTGCAGTACGGTAAATACAATTCGGTAAAATGTGCTTGGACAGAATATTTTGGAAAAGTGACATTATTATACAAACTAGATTACCTACCCGCCGTTCCAAGGCGGTCTTAAGTTGTAATGTTGTAACTAGAACAGAAATCCTTGCGATTTCAGCTAAAGCGGTGAGGCAGGCGTTCTATGATATTCTCCTAGGGCTCGGCTACTGGAATCCCTGCACAACAAAGCATTCCAGACCGTCAAATAACAGCTGCACGCAAATGGAGCAAATTCATTGATTTTCACGTACTTTGTTCTATCACATCGCCTTGATGACGATGACAGAGTACGTCCTATTGTTTAAACTCTTTTCCAGTAAACGATTTCTCGGACAGCTGTGTTGGTCTGAGGCACTTCCCTCTGATTTTATTGAGGAGGATGCTCAAGGATTGAATTACAAACTGATCGACCTCAAAATGTAAAATTGATGACCCTTTCAGAATGCATTATGCTTTTGGACTTCAGCTACACTATTTAGAACTACAAGATCAAAAATTCAGCTCAAAACTTGAATTTGAACAACACGGAGGACTCGCTAGATCATGTAATGAACTAATTTAACTCCAAATTGCGAATGGAAACAAAAGAAATGATTCTTCTCGTAAAAGCCATTTTTAAAAAAGCCCAGTTCATTGGTTGTGGAGTTTTTGATAACTTTTAATACACTTAACACTTTTATGTTTCGCATTCCAGATCCAGTCGTCTTTATGGTCTGTCTTCCCGAATTATTACTTACATTCGTTACTGCGACATTTCAAACACAAGGAACGTCATAATATTGCGGGATGCTGCGGATTTATGTATATGTGCTGACTGATGATATATTGGAAATTCAAAAAAGAACCAGACATAGAATGTCTTGAATGCAAGAAGGACAGAACAGACCCGGATATAAAGTATAAAATCTTAAATCTGTAGATTAGCTGAGGTTCTGCTTTCTCTCAAACTTTTAAGGCGTGTGTGCTCATGTATCAACATTCGTGTCAGTTGCACTCGGTACCTGGTTTTTAATAATGCCTGAACGGTTCTAATCCCAGTAAAATTGTTGAAGAGATGTGTCAGTGACAATGCGAATGAGTGTTTCGCATTGGAGCAGCGGCAAGAATTTTAACAAGCAAGAAAGAGCCGAAAAGTCGATTTTCTCATTTGAAGGGGATAATCTGTGGCATTTCAATTTGCAGTGATAATCAACTTTTTCCAAACCAGTAATTTGAAAAAGAATGATTGCTTACAAATATGGAAAAAAGATAGGATTGATGGATTTACGAAGAATTTTCTCTGGGTGCCTTCTTGTCGAAAACCAGTTCAAAGATCCGTCATTAAAAAGTCTTTTCAGGCCGATCATTACTTAAGTGCTCGTCAGCGCCGATACATGCATCGGCTTCTCAAGTGGAATAGCACACCCGGATTCTTCATACAATTCTATAAGAAATAATTCTTTCAGATTTCGTCCGACTCCCCCCTGATTTGGCTGCAACTCTACGAACCACCCAGTACATTAATTAAGCTCTTGTGCAAAGTATGAGTCGGATTTGTCTACACATGACGTGACGATTTTCCTGGAAAACATCCTTATTTGGTAACTTAGTTTTCAGAGTAAACTGGGAGACCCATAACACCAAACACGTCACAATCTAAAAGAACTGCGTCGGTGTCATCTTTTCTGCAATTATTTTAGACTGAAAAAGGTTATCGGATCTAGTAGAAGATTCAGACCACAAAATCCGTACGAATATTACTAGTCCGTACGTGTACATCCAAGTTGAAATTATTTTGTTTGGAGAACTCAAAACTGAGGGGAGATATTCCCAAGAGTATATATTTTCTGCTTCTACCCTCCTAATTATAAAGTGTGAGTCTGACTGAGTTGTCCTGTCTTCGTCCTCGAGCAAAATAAAAGGTAACATGAAATCGGATTCAGATTCTGCACAAAATCTGAAGTGCACCTCCGTAAATCCATGTTTGGAACAAAATAATTGTCATCGTGTAAGCATGAAGGACGAGCTCCAAAGTCTAGATTATGGAACTTCAAGGCTCCCTAGAAATCCATACATTTACAAACTAGATTTCTCGTGCAAACCTAAATTAAGTGAGCTTTGATATCGATTTTTCTTTGAAAAAAGTTAATTTTGTTTTTAGTATTAACAATATCTAAATGCATTAGTCTATTACAGTATAATAGTATGTTTGCTGTACTGGGGTTCAATTCCTTACTGTGGTCGTTTATTCTCGACTGATTATTTCTTTACTACTTTGCAGTTGTAGGCCAAATGCGAAGAAGAAGTCTCATCCTTTTCGAGAAAAAGCGCTGCAGTTTGATCCTGACTTACGGCAAATGTCAATTAAAATTTATTTTTATATATGGATATACATTGGTGGAATTTCAATGGAGGATGATAATATTGAATTGAAGATTAAAGTTAGAGCCGAAAAGTGAAAATTGTTTAAATTGACAAAACCCACAGCTCATAACCAGTTTGGTATAATGATTGGAATTCATATTTTATATCAGCAACGCAGAAATAAACCATTGAACTTGAACTATCTGCCTGAAAATTGTAAACAGGCATAAAAATAGTGTACTGGAGAAAATCAACTTATCAAAGCAGTTATAGACGGACCTGTTCCATGACCAACTGACTAGGTCAACCTTCCGGTTTAGACAATGACTGCATCGCGGGATGTCCGACCTTTGCTATTAAGGCTATTAATTTTCGTTTGGGCTCGAGAACAATCGCGTCAAATAATCACTTCTTTGTCACCCGCACCCGGTCGGCTGGAACAAATTTACCTCAATTTGTGTAGGAGCGAACCACGCTTTATCTTACTGAAATTTTTACACCGTATGAAAAAAAAACAGATTATTATACATACTGAACTGTCCGGGTTATGGAACTCTACGACATTAATGAAGTATCCTCTTTATCTTATTCCTAATACAGGCGACGATACATAATCTGCGGGTAGTTCTCGTTGATAGAAAGGAATAAAGTTAAATCTGAACATAAATAGAAGTTAACAGAGCATTTAAATCCGGATTTTTGAACAAATTTTTCGAAGTGGTTTTTGATTTCCAAAGGTTTGACGAAAACTGATACGTTATTTGCTATTAATTCTTCCTTAATTTGATCGCATTCACGGAAAATTTCTCTTAAATACAAAGTTTTTGAACTAAAGAAGTCATGCTGCTATTTAATCTTAATGGAAAATAAAATTGGTTCTCCAACCATGCCAGAATTTTCCGTAATGGTAGTTTAGGTTGATCTTGAAACTTTTGCCCAGCTGTACATTTTAATTCTTCCTTGAACGGAAGTGTTCTTTAAATTACAGCCCTTATCGCTTTTCTCCATTAACTCCAGGATTGGAGTCGGTGTCCCCGCTAACACATACTCTACTCTGCAAGAAAACTCCACTCTCCATGGTCGGAACAAATTGGAATGACTTTGGCAAAGTCTCAAGTTTGCCAAACGCCAAAGGCCTTAATTTTTCATGGAAAGTAAGAAAAACGGATCAAGTAGCAAATGGTAATAGTGAATAGGTTCTAGAGTTTCCTCGTTCATTCTGAGTGAACGAGAAAGTGAAGAAGCAAAGTTTCCCTAAAGATTTCTCAAACAAAAATGTTTCAGCCGTATTCAGTAACTTTGACATAATTAGAGCTCATAAGAGTCGTATCTAACTTTTGAACAGCATCGGTGGCTTAATTTCGAATTTGATGCAAGCTAATTTGAAAAGATAGTCGGGAGAAAGTTAATTAAACTATTAACCTTCAGATTTTATTAAACCTCTATCAGCTTAACCGTATTAATTTTTCTTAAAACAAATTATATGTAATCTTATTTGTATTAACCGAGTTCAGTTCAGAATGTGTAGATTCAGATGAATTTCCGAATATTTTTGAACATTTCTATCCTTTACTCCTTTGAAGTATCTTTGACGCATTTATTTGCTAGTATTTTCAAAGGAATCAACTACTACTACAAACCGCACGACCGTAATTGAATTTCCTTACCGTTCCAAACTCACGTCAGTTTACTGATTGTTTGCTTGGATTTCTACTCTAATGTTACTGTGCTGGAGAACTCAGGCTGAACAATTTAATTAAAGGAAACCGAGCAAATCTCGTAGAACACACAACACAGTGTGCGAACGCAGACACCAGCAATATTCTTCTTTGTAATTTATTTTACTTAGTTACAAGTTCAGTTACTTTGGACAGACAACTTCCTTGCACTTGGAGTATCTTGTGTGGGATCTGTCGGTTGGCTTGAGAATAATAGAATTCCACCAAGAAAACTTGTCATAAACTTGTTCAACTGTAAATGATGTATTGCTAATCACGAGGGAAAGACAGAATTTTCCTTTCTGTGGGAACAGGATGAATTTGATTTACTTTTAGGATGGTCTCAAGAGGGGGAGAAAAGGGAAAGGTGAATTTTCACTTCACTTTCACCAAAGAAAAAACTTCAAAAATCCGACGATGATGATCTCAACGTCAACGACTACGTCTGGGAAACAACCAAAAGTTTGCAGGAATCTACTTTTTACGTAACGTGTAGAACTTAAATCGTGCTAAAACCTGAGGATTGATTATTCCAACTTACCAGCCTTCGAATATAAAAATTTCATCCGCGAACAATTAAAAGTACATATAAAAAATTTACCAGACCAGAACCAGAACCGGATATTTTCACGTGTTAATCGATTCATCCGCACATTGCACATGGAAATGTAAATCAACTTACGGGGTTGTAAATGTCAGTAAGTTTTATATCATTCCTGCACTTAAGAAGAATTGAACAAGCAAAAAGTACTTGTTTGATCTCCTCATAACACATTTGAATCAGTTTCGATTTTTTGTTCAAAAAATGTACGGCTAACGATATCACGTGATAATTAGTATAATTCTAAATGAATGGCGAGTTCATAACTCGGGATTTTAGTGTGCATTGATGGAGTCACGCAACCGGTAATTAACACCAAGAACTTGTTTAAAATATTGTGCACGCAATGAAGACAACTAATTGTAAACCATTGATTCCAGTCAACTGTGTATTATTTAGTTTCTCTTTCAGCTATTGCTGTAGTACAGTTTAATATTTACGACTTCTTGTTTTTGTCAATTAGTGATTAATTTTTGAAGTTGAATTTTCTGGAGGCATTTGGAATCGTACGACGAACGTGAACAGTACCGGGATTGTTTTCGAGAGTTCGAAGAATTTCATCTACAACGATTACAGTGCATTTCCTAGTCAGATGAATTCCCAGTGGAAAGTTGAAGATTGGAATAGGGAGATATTAAATTCCTGTGGAATAGTAATGTAATGTTATGTAATAAATGGTTCTATGCCCAAGATGAATAAGATTGGGTAACTTTATGAAAAATCGTCTGATCCAGGGTTAGTACTGAACGAAACTCTGAAAGACAACTGAGTCCCGGATGAGGGGAAACCGTTCCTTATTTTTTGAATAGCGATGAGTGTTGTAATGCATGCATTCAACGCGCATCTGCGCTCCTTGAAAATGAAGGATTCAGTGCTCTTGGGTTTCCTGGCCCCTAAAATAAGGTCCGTTGAGGGTGACGAAGAGATTTGAAGATACCGAAGATTGAATGGGATCAAAATACCCGGGACTATATCCTGGTCCATAAAGAGAGGATGTCTAGGACTTGTTCAATCAAAAGGTTAAAATAGCAAGAGAAAAAATTACGCGCGGACGTTATTCCCAGAACGATTCAATTCTATTTAAAAATGTATAATACCATTTCTTGTTGTGGTGTTGGATCACTTAGGCAGGCATGGTTTGGTTTGGGTTATGTTTTTTTTTTTTTTAATATCAAAATAAACGAATTTATTCAATCACCGTCTTTCATACAAAGGATGCCCAATGGACAC
>JAQFYE010004110.1:0-13988 GCA_034694305.1 Protaphorura glebata
GTTAAGTCCCGCCCTATTCGGCCCCTGTTAAAATATCATTCAATCCTGTAAATTATATAATTGTGAATAAACGTGTATATAAAGTGTTACCCAACGTCCAGTCCAATAACTTATTACACCTGTTGAAAGTTCGACTTTATTGCTACTCCCGTAAGCAAACCATTAACGATCACGATCACGTGTACCTACATCAAACGTAGTTCCATACACAACAGATGAATCCGGTGATGGGAACTTCTATACATGCTTAAATCCATGCAAACCAGGTGATGGTTACAAGGAATGGAATGTAAAGATAGCGTGTACTAGAAAATTTTGAAAATATAGAAAAAATATAAAACTCTCTAATCAAATTCCACTATACATAAATTCTAAAATTATTGACTAGTGCCGTATATTTTTGTGTACCGTGAATGCATCCTAGAAACTTAGATCCATGTTAATTTGTCTAACTTAATTTTTGATAAGAAATTTAATTATTTTTAAATAAAAAAAATTGAATTTAAAACTTGCAAACTTGAATTTGAATGTTTAGGGTTGGATTTGTTGGAAATTCCTCGTCCGACGGAAGCAGAGTTCCGAGTTCCATATTTAGTCCCATTCAAGGTAGAACTGATTTCCACATTTTTATTTCTCCTTCCTTATATGAACTTACATACAACCATCAAGTCAATCCTTAATTGTTTCATGTTATTCTCCGTAGAAAATTGCACAATTTGCTATTTCTTTCCTTCCGTTCCGGTTTTAAATCAGGATCTGCGTCATATCCCCCTACATACGTTTACGATGAAATCTCCGTGTATATATATACACACACGAAGGTGGTATGTATATATAGAAGTTTGAATATATTTCCTTTCAACTCTAGTTTTCGATTTTGGTCTTAAGAAATCAAAAAAGAAATCTAACCCAAAGTGGTGGTGAGAAATTTTAAAAAAAGTTGCTTCATTTTGAAATTTCGAAAAAATCGATTTCGCCAGTGCCTTCTTGTTGGGAGCATTTCGCCGCGCGGATGGAATAGTTCGAATTGTTTACGCATGAGTTAACCAATCACAACCAACTTTTACGTTTGGTGCAAAATTATAATTCCAATGGTAATTTACACACACGGGACTACAAGATGTATTAATTAACCCGTACAGGGTGGTTCAAAAGAAGTTTTTTTAGCTGAGATTTGACCTGAAATTCATTAATGCGTCGTAGGAGGTTAGGAAATGCACTTTACAACAGCGTGGTTCCTAAATTATGGCGAAGATATTAATATTTTGGGTTGCTCGCCAACAAAATATAATTGAAGTGTTTTGAAGTTTCTTTAGAAAATGGTTAGGGGATTGACTGAGAAGGGAGGGATGTAAATATTTTGAGGTTGATTTTCATAATTTGCAACCTTTGCTGGTTACAATTATAATCACAACATTGTACAAGGCCTTTGGTTTTATTCTCTGCCCTGTTACCTCTGCGAACGCCAGTTTGATGACGTATAATACAAAAGACAAGTACAAGCGATTGTCTGTGTGTATTTTTTTATTTCCGTAATTAAAGGAGGAAATGGAGAAATGGTGATATAATATTATGAGATACCTGAACGGATGCACAGTTGGATATTGGGTCATCAATCTCATGAGTTTTATATCCGTCAATTAATTAAATAATACATGGAAAAATATGATTAGAGAAATGTGAGATAATTGTACGGTGTGAGCAGCCTGGGAGAAGTTAAATTCAAATTATCATATCTCATGGTACTCTGGGCACACCAGTTTATTCTGATTACATTGACCAAATAGAAAAATCGTTTGTCTATCTATATATCAAAAGAGTCTCGGACACACATTATTAGAATCTGTGGACGCATCAAGGTGTCCACAGAAAATAAAGAGAAAACTGTCCAAATAAATAAATAAAAGAAACCCGCCATCATAAATTTCGGTATACATTTTTCTAGACTTAACAACTGCGGATCTTGATTTAAGCGTTCCATCAAATGTACACTTAAAATTGGAAAGATGAGTAGAAATATTTGTATTAGGTAATATCGTAACGATTGCAGTGAAGCCTAAGGTTAAATCAGTAAAGAACAACCCATAAACTGAAACGAAGTACATAAAAATCAAATTAAATAACAATGGTTAAACTGCATTTAGATATTGTTGTCTCTGCCTGGCCACCACTCCGATTGTTGAGTCGACTATTATTTTAGTTTTAATTCCGTTCAAAATGGTTCCTATTTTGTGTTATTCAAATATACGAGGGAGAACGGATCCCATGCATTCGTTTGATTCTTCACCACGAGGGTCGCAAGTACAAAGATAAATTTTATATAAAACGCGAGAAAAGAAAACATGGATTGGATGGAAAGACCGAAAGAGAAAGAATCCGGACGGACGTGGCCAGTGAAGGCTTCAATGAAATGTTCAAAGTGATGCTGAACATAGACAACCCCGTTGGCTTTGGGCTGGAGTTTGGGAATAGACAGAAAGTTCATGAATAGATGTACGCATGCAGCATACGAAGCAATCCCTGTACAATTGGCAACAGTCACAAAGTTTTTGAATAAGTGGGCGGCCGGCGATCGACTTACATATGTGGACTTCTTTGCGTACAATGTTTTGGACTGTCATCGTACTCTCTTCGATCCCAAATATGTTGCTGCGAATAATGGAGTGAGTGATTACTTGAAGAGATTAGAAGGGTTAAGTGGAGTCAATGAATACATGGCTACACCGGCCGTTCAAACGTCTCGATTTCCTATATTCTCATCGTATGCATTGTACGGAGGAACCAAGGACTACAATCAAAAAACCTCAAACAAATAATGTATACAAATCAACGTCTAAGGAATTGGCTGTCTCTGTTTATTTTACTATACTTATTAACAATATAGTAATTGGCAAAACGGTTCAAATCTTCGTCGAATGCTTACTCAGTGTATGCCAAAATTATGGTTAAGTAAGTTCACTTGGGCCAGTACCGATATGATAATCGCAGACTTAACCACCCAATTTTACCCCAATTCCATGACCTGTCCTTTCGGTGTAACAATGAAAACACAAACTTGTGTTTGGATAATGACGGACGAGCATTTCTTGGTCAGACACTCCTTACCCTCATGAACGTATTCTCTCTAACCCATCCTTGTTTTAACAGATTGCAAAATTATGAGGAGGAATTGTTTTTGAAATTTTAATTCGGCTCAGGTGAAAATGAAGGTGTCAACGTTTGAAATTGCATTCGATGGGAGAAGACATACCAATACAATCGGATGTTCCGCCCACTTGAGCTTATTGACGATCTTCAGAAATACAGGGGCAAAATTACAGTCAAACGAAGTGTTCTGCCGTTTCTGAGTATTGGAATTCACTGTACTTTCTCTAAGCTTTTCGTCCCCTACTATTCTAAGGAATGACAATTATCAGTGAAATTACTTTTCAGCGAATCATTACATATGTATATTAATTTGCAGGAGTTACGACCCGATTGGTCAAAGCTTGATTCGAAACCAATCCAAACCTAACCTGAACCCTATACATACGAATCCGAACGCTATCCCTAAACCCGAACCGCATCCGAACACTTTCCAAACCCGAAAGTGACCCGGAAATCCAAACACGTGAGAACCTCTGCTTGATAGGGTCGGATTCAAAGTAATGCCGATTCGTGTGAAATATCACCACGCGGTTTTCTCCATAATTTGATGGGAAACTAGTCACTCTCGTCAAAACTATGACCAATACCGATACCAATATTTGAACTAAGTTTCAATCTGGAACTATGACTATGTATGACTGCAGAAATGCAACAGATAGAAAATATTTGCTCTTTTGGAGGTTTCAATTTTTCCGTAATGCAAGTCAAATGGAAAGGGCAGTGACACAAGAGAACCATTAAATTAGCGGTTGACTTTTCAGTACTCTTACACTACCCATATCTTTTTAACAGAGAAATGAAATGCACAATTTCTCCGTGTTTTTCTATCGAATTTAGTGAAAAAGTTTCAATTTTATAACACCCAGGCTCTTGAATTTAGTTTTTTTTGCAAAAATTCGGTACACACCGATCAATTAATCACATGGAGTATATTCCGTCCGTTACAGGTTTGACAGTTTTTGAATTGTGTGAATTCTTTTAGTCACATACAGTGAGTTAAATAATTATTCGTAACCTTCGTACTCTTTCCAGTTGATAGATCTCCAACCGCCATTACTAGAATTTTGGGGAAAACGTATTCTGTAGTGAAATTAAGGGGAAATGATAATTTGTTGGCGAAAATCGTCCAATTCGTCTCGCATCGCCCCCAAAATGTTTGAAAACCACATGAAAGTAAAGAAAGCACGCAAAATAAATATTTGTGTGCTTTCTTTCCTTTGCTATACTACTTGGTCATATTGCGTAACCAATGACTAAACCAGACCTGACCCTAATAAAAAGTTATGTAAAATGTGTGATCAATATAAAACATCATGTGAGAAATTATGTGAACAATGATTGGTATGGATACTGTTATAAAAGTCAACACATTAACATATGTACACTTGAAATCGTTTGCGCTCTTAAGCAAGATTGTTTTCTACTCCACTGACAAAGGGACCTTATAAATTGATTTGTAACCTAGGGACACGAGACACATTTTCACACAAATTGGGATCTCCTAACACGAGAAATGTTAAAAGTGTTCTACACAAATGAAGTACTTTCTTTATTTCTTTTTTTTTACTTTTGGTCAACATTCAAAAATTTGATTGAAAAAATCCTTTTGAAAATTTTTAATCATGTGTTAAAATAAATGCTGTTTACTGGTTTTTTGATTTCGTGACAATTTTGAGAAGTGTCCATTAGATGCATTACAGAGAATTTTGAAAAATAATCGAAATAATTTTTTTCAACATCATTTATGTTTCGTCAAGTTCTTTGCTCCATGCAATCAAAATCTAAGAGAAAATTCTCTGTAATGCATCTAATGACACTTCCGACCATTGTCGCGAAAATAGCATGCAAAATTAAAATAGTTAAAAAATTACTTCATTTGTGCGGACGACTTTTAACTTTTAGGGTATTCCAATTGGTGTGAAAGAGTGCATGGTGGGCCCAGGCCAAAGGGTCCGTTGGAAAGGTTCCCTTGTGATTCTATGTAGTACACACACACATGATACAAATACAAGTGCTTTTTAGATTACTATTGCGTGCATGCACGTACAGTGCAAAGCAAAGAGGTGTAGATTTGACAAAGCATCCAATTCCGTGTGTTATGTTGTATAACATACAGAGTGTACCAAACCCAACCGTAAATTCGTTTTTATTTTCTCGATTTTAATATTATATTGAAAAAAATTGAAATTGCATTTCGGTTCAAAATGGAATTTAAAAGAAGCATACTTTATTAATAACTTAAAAATGTATTAAATAGAATTTTATTTTTCTAAATTTTATTTGTTTGGAATTTATTTCTTGCATAATTTGAGTTATTTTTTAATTTTGAAGCCACCTAAAATTTTATTTTGAACAAAATAACGATTCCACTTTTCATATATATAAGTAGATAAAATTAGGAAGAATGGTTGGTACTGGCCCACCCTGTATATGACGGAAATTATCACTTCATAACATGATAATAGACATGAGTGGTGGTCTCTGTATTACATAACGTTAACAAAACGAAGGCGGACAAGGCTCAAGGTTAAATCAGCAAAAAAAATAACCCTGAAACTGAAACTATATTATAGTCAAATGTATAAAAATTGACCTTCTCCACACAACCCATCCAGCACTCGTTGTGTGCCAGTCTGTTTCACATACCGGTCATTTTTTCTCCCCTCCAGTTCCTCAATCGAATATTATTTTCTTTTGATTTGTGTTTTGCAAAAAATGGTTCCTATATTGGGCTATTGGAATTTACGGGGAAGAACGGATCCGATTCGTTTGATTCTTCACTATGCGGGTGAAAAATACGAAGACAAGCTGTACATGATGGGCGACGAAGGGATGGGAGAATGGTTTAAGGACAAACCCAATTTGGAACAACCCATGGGCTTCCCAAGTCTTCCCTACTACATTGATGGAGATATACAATTAGCACAGGTCAGTAAAATACAAGGGTTAACGAAGGAACGTAACCGCTTGTTTGTTTCCAACTGTTCATTTTATATTTTTTCAGACGAAAGCTATTCTGGCCTATTTGGGAAGAAAGCATGGACTGGATGGGAAGACCGAGGGAGAAAGAATTCGGATGGATGTGGCCAGAGAAGCCTTCAATGATATGTTTGAAGGGATGATCAACATCGCCTACCCCTGTGGTTTTGGACTGGAATTTGGGAATAAACAAGAAGTCCATGAAAAGATGTATGCAGCGTACGAAGCCAGCATCCCTGACGTATTAGTAAAAGCCACAAAGTTTTTTAATGGAAAGTGGGTGGCGGGGGATCGACTCACTTATGTTGACTTCTTTGTCTACGATGTTTTGGACTTGCATCGTGTTCTCTTCGACCCGAAATACGTTGCTGAGAACAAAGGAGTGAGTGAGTACTTGAAAAGGTTCGAGGGGTTGAGTGGAGTCAAGGAATACATGGCCACACCAGCTTTCAAATCTTCTCGATTACCTGTATTTTCACCCTGGGCATTGTTTGGAGGAACCCAGGACTACAAACCAAAACCAGCATGTAAATAATTGTATCATGTAAAAGTGAATAATATTTGCCTACCTTTGTTTTATTCACAGTATTTGTTGTACAATAAATAACACATTCGATTCTGTGTATACTTGATGTGCATAAATGGGCAAATAATGTAGGCATTTAAATATCAAATATTAGTCGTGCCAATTCATCCGACTCATTACTTATAGCTGTTGGCACCTTTAAGGGTTATCGCGATGTATGTAAGACACTTGATTTCTGCAATTAGAATTTCGATTTGAACTAACGGTATTATGTAATCTGAAGGATTAGCATGGACAACCGCTAAGCTAATGAACACCTGTACATTCCAATTCCATAGTCTGGAAAAGCTGGGACTTGTGCATGAACCTTAGACAAATACAAATTTAACCAAATCAATTTGACTTAATTACACAAAATGTTATTGTCGTAACTAAAGAAACTTTTTGATTCGAAATTTCGGATGCGGGCCAAAAAAAGTACAACATTTCAACGGACGACTTTTAACTTTTTTCATACCACGGAATGCCAATAAGTCGAGTTTGAAGTCTAACTTCAGTCAGCCTTAATTTGTACTTGAGATTCTCGACTTAAGTCGGAACTCGTAATACGATGCCACGACTTAAGTCTGACTTCGGCCTCGACTCAAGATTAAGTCGGAGGTCGTGAGGTTTCACAGGTCTTGGGGCGATTTAAGAAAATCAATTAGTGTTTTTTTGAAGATAACGCAACGTAGGAAAGAAGGAAACCTGAACTCAAACGTGGGGCAAGGTGAAATAAATCTAGAAAAATTGGGCATTATCCGTATCGAAATTATATGAAGGATTCCCAAACTACCCCACAGATTAGAACACCTTACCGATGTAATGCCTCAAAATGAAATCGTATTAGAGAATAAAATTTTAATTGTGAAAATTAGGTTAGGTTATAAATTTTCTGTGGGAAAGTACAACGTAACTGGCGTGGACGCTGCCCCGGTGGGAGCAGGCTGTTGTTGTTGTTGTATTTTTATTAAAGTCATCAACTCCATTTCCCACACAACATGAATATAAATATGTCAAATTGAGTTAACAGTGGGTGTCGTCAATTCCGACTGTAACCAAATGTTACTGGAAGTACTGAGAAATTAAGGTAAGGAAACACAAGTTAGGTTACCACACAGAAACTGATGATCCAAGAGATATTTTCTCCAAAAAAGTTGGGATTCCAAGTCCGCATCGTCCGGATTTCAAACCGAGTGGTTTTATTTGAGGCAAGGCAACTTTTCTTTAAATTATATTCATGATTTGGAACTTAAAAATACTTTTCGAAAATTAAATGATTGGTTTTACTTTTAATAATATTTTTTATTTTGAAATTTAATAATATTTTAGATGATTGCACATGCTTGTGCAAAATTCTTATTTATATTTCAAATGCGGAATCCCCTCGTATTCCTACCCCTATGAACTGCGCTCACCCAAAATTCTCGCCCTTACAGTCGTGCCCGTTTTGCTTGCGGGTCCGCCTTTCCCCTAGCGTGTCGTGTCCGGTTCCTCCATATTTGGTTCCGGATTCACTCAGACCCAACACGACCCGACACGGTGGAAGCTCTGGGCACCTATGTGTCACTGACACGTAGGTCCATCAACCGATGTGACTTTATAGTAGAGAATCACTCAACATAAAAGTACCTTCTGCAGTTCTATGTAATCAAACCACGATTACGATTTCCAAATTGTATTATCGTAAAATCGGTAATAATTGTTATTTTTATTGAGTTTACGAAGAAACAAAAATATGCATTTGCGTGGTTAAAATATGCGTTTCAAACCCCAGGCATATCAGAGCCTGTATTTGTAAATCATAATAGACGTCTCATCTCTGTTTGCATTTTCACTTATATTGACCATCAGGCCATTTAGGTAGCACTTGTCTAGAAATGTCGGAATTTTAAATTACTTGAATGGAAGAAAATATACAAATTTTAAAACATATTGTGAGACGTTCACTCGTCTTTACCCAAACTGACCCTTGACCTCAAACACTCAAGTCCCACATCAAACAGGAGTAAAACACAAGACAAAGTACACAAATAAACTATTAGGCACACAAACACAAAAGAGTTAATCTTTAACTAGGACACAAAGATTTATTCCGTACACAAGATTACACTGCCTAATAAATGATTATTAACTAATTAATTAATTAAGGAAAAGACTAAACACAAGAGAACGCAAGACTCAAACGCTGATCGCTGGACTCAAATCTCAAACGCGACTTCCTAGCTCAAGATCCCTAGCCCGAATACTGACTGACTGTCTCGTTCACTCCCGATTCCAGAATACATGGAAAGACACAAACATCCAAATAATTAATTGACATTCAAACATTCTACGTCTTTCTGACTACTAACTAACTCATTATTCCTACAATATTGTGTATATGAAATTGTGACTAAACAATAACTAAACCAGAAAACGGATTAGCTGGTAGGAACTGGAAGTAATTTGAACTAATGCTACACCAAAGATATACAAACCTCAAACAACTAACCTTTTGTATAAATTATGTTCAGAATCTCTGCCTGGTGTGACCGTCAAAAAAAGCGTAAGTTTTGTGTGATCACTGGTTGGGAGAATTTGGTTTCATGGATGAAGAAGCGGGTCCAGTCTGAAGCCGGAAACCATAGACACACAAATTATAAATATTCTAGTCGGTTATTGCAAAGTGGTTATTTTCGATTTTATTTTGGAATCGGTCTGGTGGAAATAGTTTGAAAAATTCTTGACTTCTCCCGTAGCAACTGACCAAATATTTGTATTTTCCGAATTTTAATAACGAAGGAACACGAAAAGTAATACGCAGAATTCAAGCCAGGTTGCAATTCTAAATGGTTGTTAAGGGTGAATGACCTCCTGGACCAAACAGTTTCCACCAGCCCGGTTTCAGGATTTGAGGCAATGCAAAGCATTACGGTTGCCAGTCTAGAGTATGTATTACTATGTCTATGCCGAAAACAGATTGAGTAGTGATTCATATTATCAAACCTTGTTTCCATTTGCATTCCAGACATTCCATTAGTGAATCAAAGACTGAATCTCCTTTGGATAATATTTGTTCGATGATGTAGTCTTAAGCTTAGCATAATTTGATATGAGCGTCAAAACACAAGTCCCGGAGTTGATGTGTGTGATTAGAATGTGGAGAATCCGTAGAAAGGAGAAGAAAGACGAACCACAAGAGGCGGATAGAACAACTCGGGCAGATCATCCGTGCCGATATTTTGTACCATTTGGCCGTGGCGTAGATACCATTAAATTAGAGGTGTAGACAGTTTGCAGGGCATAAAAAATACATTCCGTGCATGAAACCCATCACACGAAGCTTGTGCTTTTTTACGGTCACACCAGTCAAGGATTCCCGGCGTAATTGGTCCGAAACTGGCTCAATGTCTTTGGTTTTAGTTTAATTAGTTCCAGTTCCTACTCTTATTGGACAATTTCTTTTCCGGTCCAGTTTGATTCCAATACAAAATTTAGTACTAACTACGTAGATTACTTGAATTCTCACTTACCGTTTTTCCACAATACAGCCGGAATTCTATTCACAAAATTAGTCTCCGGTTCAGTCGCTTTTCGGTACTCAAACGGATTAGATCGGGACATCATGGGCGGATCTGGTGAAGATCCAATCCAGAATTATGCGTGATCCCGTGTCTGATCCGATCCGGTAAGCACTCAGATACACCTCGGATGCACTAGGTGCACTGCCTGGATCTGGATTTCCGGTAATTCGAATTGGACCTCGGATGGGAAAGCTGTTCGGAACCGATCCGGGCCCGAAATAGTTCGGATCGGATCCATAATTAATGATCTCGATCCGAGATCCCGGATTCGGGTAGGATCAGGATACGATCCGTTGCGAGCACTACTGTGCGTGTGGAGAAAGCAATTAAGCAATGTTGGAGTCCTACTACAGAGGTACTTCACCGGTGTTACTCTATTCATTCCTGACAAGCAATTAAGCCCGTCCAACGGACGGAGACCGATTTTTCTCCAATTCCAACCAAAATCTATACGGTAACCAGGAGCATCGAAAAACTTTTTTTCAAGAGATACGAGGACAGGGCCATGAAGCATGGGTGACGGGTTTTTACGTCAATAAAGGGCTCGATGGTAGGGGTAGCTCAAAGAGCAATTTTCTCATTATGACTTGTTCCTGGTGCTAGGGAGTATCCCTCCACCGCCACCCAGATATATAGAAATCCTGAGCTGGTTAAGTGAAAACATCTAGCTACCAACTGGATCAGACCAACTGGAAAGAAGAGAAGGAAAGAGAGAGAGAGAGGGAGGGGGTCCTCCCACAAGTCACTATAATATAACGTCAACCCCTAGCGACGACATTCAACTTGAAAGCCTAAAAGAATTTATTTCTTTTTCCTTTTCTTTGAATGTCGTCGCTAGCGGTTGACGTGATATCAGAAGAAAACACATTGTCTATCCGTTCTGAAATTTATAACAAATTCTATGGCGTCATTTTTTTAAATCAAAATTTTGTAAACTTCTGATCACTTTTCCTGAAAATCAATTCAATAAATTCAGGACAATGATTTCTGAATTTGCAGAAAGAATCCAGGACAATTCATCGCGGACAATTCATCGCCGGACAATTCATCGCGGACAATTCATAGCACGGACAATCGCACGCGATGAATTGTCCATGCTATGAATTGTCCGCGATGAATTGTCCCGCGATGAATTGTCCGCGATGAATTGTCCGGTTACCTTGCAGAAAAAGTTCAGACCTTGAATCACTCGAGTCAAACCAAACAAAACAGCCATACCTTTTGGTTGCCATAAAAATTTGAATTGAATCTCCGTAGTGCCTCACCCATTCGTTTAAGATATTTCAAAATTTTGACAAAAACTGACGGTACACTCTTTGTTATCTCGTGGGACACCTTGTGGTCACGGGAGAGCGTGTACATTAATGTCCGTCGTGCATGACCCATTCCCGTCAGAGCTTTCAAAATTTTGACAGAAACTGACATTACACCCTTTTTCATGACCTGGGACACCCTGTGGGCCGTGTTACAGCGTGCACGCTGATCGCTGTAATCAGTGTCTTCATATAAATATTCAAAAATACCCCAAAATGTTTTGAACCTCCCTGCGGTAAACTTGTGAGACACCTTGTATGGATATTGACTACTCACCAGGTACCAATGTCATGACGCTTCGTGTTCCACACCAAATTTAATTTTTTTTTGAAAATGTTCAATTCAATTCAACCTCGTAACCACGAGATACCAATTGTTTTATAAACAAACAAACAAAAAAAAAACTTTCACCCGAAATTTTGACGATGCTTCGAATGACGTAAATTGACGTTGATTCACCACATTTACATAGTAAAGTACCCCTAGTAGTAGTCCGATTTTGCTGGCCAACGAACTCGACCGGAGCTAAGGTCTAAGGAGGGTGCATGCCAAATTTGAAGTGAATCGTAAAAGAATTGCAGCAGTTATCGTGCCCCCAGACAGACAGAAAGTACAAAATGGTAATGCCGATCTCACTACGTTACGATAATAACCATAATAATGGAGTGACGCAACAGGTATGTTTTTTGGAAGTCATAATTCGTCGGCACCTAGTCATGGTTCATCCGTAAACGGTAAATGTATGTCGGTATAATTCTACATGCTTCTCTTTTGTCGGCGAATATGACATGCCTCATTCCTGATCTGTAAATTATTGTTGCACGCATACATTTATTCCGGTTAAATGTACACTGTACTGTATCACTTGGGTTATGAGAATCTGGTCTTCTTTAAAACTACTGCACACTGTACACAATATATATAGGAAATACGAGGCTTTATAGTGCAATTATTCCAGTCATGCAACAGAGACACGGAGAGAGTCACCAGTTCCACGGGAAGACAAAGACCAGGCATATTCTTCACACTTTCAGTTTCAAATCCGTGAGAGGGGGTGGATCACTTGAGGACGAATGTTAAGCATTCCTAGTGACCTTGTTTACAATTTTCATTTTGCAACAATGTTGAGAAATGGCTATCCGCTGTATGAAATAAATCTGAAACAGTTCAAAATAATTTGTTTCTCTGGTAAATTATTTTGAACCAACTTTAATCACAACGTACGTTACAGTCGTCTCTGAAAAGCAATAACCGGGGAAGCTTGGAAGGTATTTCATTTCTGAAGTAGGAAGTTAGCACCACTACGTAAGATGGAATAAATGGTAGGAAATCCCCTTGGATGATATCAGAAATTCTTCAATTGTTTAGATAGAGGGATTAGCTTAAATTATTATTTCTTGCATTTCCAAGTTAACAAAGTAGTATAAACTTTAGAAAGGCAAGAAATAAAGTTAGCTTACTCATCAGTAAGGAAAAAGGTCTACTTCAAGAAAAAGGTTTTATAAATCATAGAGTCTAAGCCAATTTGGACAGACAGTTGTAAATAAACTTAAACATAAACATGCCATAAAGCCACACATTTCAGCACTTTCTCGTGAAAACATAGTTAGTACAGATGACCATAAGAGATCGATATTATTAGCAGAAAATTTCATTGTCCCTATGGGAAACACAGCCCTTAACAGACCCCTATTCGAACTTTCGCTTTCTGACATTGAAGGCAAACTAAGTACACAACAGGCGACTGCCACTTTAGACCTTGATACAGATGTTAAAGAACCAAAGCCATACGAAATTGTTTTTTCAATTAGTTTTTACTGAACCATTCCGTTGCTTCCTTAGAAGTTGGTTTGAAGTAATCTAAGGCTTTTGAAACGAACTGTATAAGTCGGCAGCTCATTTGAATCCAAAACACATGGCATCTCACACGAAGTTGGGTGGAAAGTTGCAAAGAGTAGATGATTACAAACCGCGCTACTATCAAAATAATTGCGACCCCTTTAGTTTTACTGACTTTTATACTGTTACTTAAATTCGTAAACTATAATTTTTATTCCGAACTCACGGCTCAATTAGAATTTTATATAGAGGAATTAGCTGAATGTTGGACATACAAGAAAGCTGAACGAACTATCCAGAACTTTCATGAAAGTAGTACCGAGTTGCTTGTTATTGAACACGTGAAAGCCGTCACAATCTAGTTGAAAAATATAAAATTTGGACGCATAGAAAATGTGGTGGTTTGCTCGACAAACCCGCAACGCATAGCAAGGTTTTTAATCTATGTTTACCCAATTCTTCCATTTCCTACCTTACTTTTTACTATTTTCTGGGTACTGTTGGCAAAATGGCAGACGAAGTTAATATCGGCCGCATGTTGTCACTTGGTAAGTGCAATTTCTAATATAATACTGTAT
>JAQFYE010004111.1:0-13988 GCA_034694305.1 Protaphorura glebata
TGGCCAAGCACTAGATAAAAACGACTTTTTCTCCAAGACGCGCACCCCCTCAGAAGGGTGTAGGTTTCGGGGTATGACTAGGGTGCCTTCCTTAGTACAGATCAAAGTGTGACAAAGTCAGGCGGTGAACGTCAAATAATATGTATACTTTATGAAATAGGCAAAAAGAGCCTGGATGTATTTCGATCCAATTTGATTGCACCCGAGCAGATTGATATACTCCCTTGTGACTTTGCGGGTGATAGTGCGAATTACTTTACACATACGTAATAATTGCACGTTGCAAAAACAGGAGCTGGAGCAGGAGTGTATTGGATGATTAACTAACGTAAACATTAAATATAGATATTTCCAGTCTATCTGATACGTATGCGTTTACGTAATCATAATGCGAGTACTCGAATGTCGGTCGAGTAATCAGAGAGTCAAAGTTGTAGCCGGCATGTTAGAGTTTGCTCTGGAAAACAGTCCAGTCATCAATAGAAACGGATAAAATTGAGGACGCACTTGTGTGCATATTGCACGATGAAACCTTCACCTCTAATCGTCACACATCGTCACCATCAGCTTATGGTGAGATAGGTCACGTGGTCCTGAGTCTATCCTATTTCATTTATTAATTAACTTTGACTAACATTTTTTGAACACTCTGATTCGCGAATTACGTTTTGAGTTAGTGTTCATTAGCAATAATCCGAATATTTTCGCATGCGGTTTCAACGGGTCCGTCAATATTTCGAACCAATACGACTCGGATTCGTAATTTGCAAGGGCCAAATTCGTTAAACTCGTCATTTGAGTTTATTTTATTATACGTGTACTATGTCGTGTCACTCTGTCGTAGGATAATGGTCAGGAGGTCAGGGTCATAGCCCCTTGGAAGCGTCAAGGGTTCGATTCCCTCAGACTTGTGGTGTAGTGGTTGATCAAACAGGTCATACGGTACCATTGAAGTTTCTCCATACTATCATCACTATCATGGGTACATTCCCTCGACCAAATGAAAAACAACCCAATCTATACGAAAAATATGCGCTTACACTTGACCAGGACTTACTGCAATTGCCAATGTATTACGCAGGAATTGCTGTTCCATTTTTAAAACCCACTTTAGACTTTACCCGTACGCTGGTGTATATTGATGATTAATGCTTACTCACACTCCATGCACTTCATGTAGTATAAACACAAACACAAACAACCTCAAGACTAACCACCATGACTAATTATGTAGATTAGTATCTGGATTGCATATTATTGTGTGAATTATAGTGTGACTCAAAATAATTAAACAATTCTCCTCTACCGGGTAGGCCAATGCTCAAAAACAATTTTCAAAGTTCACTTCTTCAAGAATTGAATTTCCAACGGGCAACCCCGTGTGGCAACTGGCAACCAAATATGAAGTGCACGGATTGAACTTTCTACCCTTGACGTTTGTCGTAGTCAAGTTGGTGATCATTCGAGAGACCTGTTTTCCACTACCATAATGAGCAACAGTTGGAAAATAAAAACTCTTTGGGGTGACTACTGGCCTACCTATCGAGGATGACGTGTACGTCATCAAGATTCATGGGATGGCTAATTATGGCCTATGAAATCAACTTGTATCACATTCACACTCGAAGTTGGCATTTAAACTATAATTCCGATTTTTCAATATTACTGTCTTTCTCAAATAAACAAAGTCAAAAGGTTAATCTGATAACTAACTGAGGTACGAAAATTAGGTGATCATATGAAGAAATGTTTACATTAATTCTGCTGGCTTCTTTACAACAATTCATATATACTAAAAAGCTGGACCGTTTTCATTAAAGTCAGTTTGCATTGCGGAGGCCTTGAAGGAAGGTCTCAAGATAACCAGTTCCAAGAAACACGTAAGAGGTAAGACGATATCAAATACCAAGTTTCCCGGTACTGAAGTTTCTTCGCAGTGATACTAAATACTCCCTGAGGTCACTTTTCCAAGAAATGATACCCCGACAGGACTACCCTAAAAACTCAATGGCCTTTTGTGCCCATCCAGCTTTTTTCAAACGAAATAAATATTAACTCCCTCGAGTCCATCACATAATCACATCGCACGAGATGTTGTGTGGTGAAAATAGCTATGCTCGAGATATAATATAGTGGGATAATTTGTAGCGACTAAAACTTGTAGCTGACCTTCTTCACTGTCTTTTCCTTCAAAATTGAAAAAATGCCCCCTACCTCGAAGTAGATTATCGTAAAATTAAAATGGTTAGACTTATTCCTTCCGGTAAAATATGTATAGTTTTTTAACCTGAAATCTCACTACTTGTGATTCAAAGCTGCGATACAAGTTCTAATGTTCATAAAGAATGATGGCAGTCACAAGGCAATGGATAATTATTCGGCATATATAGCTACAATCGAATCACATGTTAGTTCGCTTTTATTTATCAAATGTAGAAATTTTGAATGGTAATACCAAATCCAGTACTTCAAATGAATTTGACAAATAAAATGTTTGTTATCTTTATCTACACTTATTCTTGCGTTTAATTTTCAAAGATTTTGTAGAAAGCGCGTGCGTGCACTTACTGTGTGGCACCTCGCCTTCTCAACAGTACCGGAGACCAGTCCAACCAGTGATATACATTTTGTAGAGCATTTTGTCATTACAATTCTTATTATTTCTTGGATAAACCTCAGTATACAGTTTAAACTTAAGTGGTAGAGATTGTCCAGGTGAAGTTATTATTACACCTCCTATAGCGTTACTAGCTTATATGTACATAGTAGCAATTGGAATCCCATTCTAGCACTACACTGTCGGCCATGACAGCTTCTAAGTTAAGTTAGTCATTCCGAAGTTGATTTATATTGGTAGGGTGAGTGCAAGTAAAGGTCACGTAAGTAGTAAGTTCAAGGATGGGGTAAATAATACAAGAAAGGACTGGGGGTTCTCTGGACTTGTCATGTGTCCTGAACTGTTCGGTGATAGAATTCTGATATATCACATACTATCTGTCAAGTGATTTATTGTCGATTACGAGCGAGAATGACCCAAACCCTGCTATGCAGGTTTAGAATTCACCACAATTTGACGAGTGCATTACTGGACTATTACAACACTACCGGACTACCACCCTACGTCTTTTTATCATCTTCGTGGTACCTGACTTTTCTACCCCATTGTGGTACTTTTATTGATATGAAAGCGAATGTGGGAGAAAACCATCCACAAGCAAGGTAAAAACCTCATAGTATGGAACAGGTCAGGTATCAGGTTAAGATATCTCATGCCCGGTGAATCGGAACCCCGTACTACTATGTTGAATTGGCTCAGTGTGTCTGGAATGCAATGCAATCGATAAGCATTTCAGCGGTTTTCAAAATGTATTTCTGAATATCACGGTAGGAAGGAATCCTACAGAAACCGGAATATCTCAATTATTACATTGCAAAGAAGTTACGCCATAAAGGTTTCCATTTCATTCTTCGAAGACCGAAGCTGGAAGCAGAATTGCTCAATAAAATCAAGACGGAGACAATAAAACCCACGACCGAATAAACGAACTTGATATGTCTATAGTGGCACTTGGTGCCGGTACTCTTTCCGTTTGTATAAACAAAAGAAACGGCAAGACATTCCATGTTCATGTCTCAAATGACAATTAAACATATTTCTGTTATTGTTATGATTATTTTGATCGTATAAACTAACCTACGATAACTTAAGTTCTTACTACAACTACTACGGAATGTACTGCACTGCTGCACTCGTAAAACCCAATGACATGCATTTTATGAATGAGTTTATCCTTTCGATTATATTTCTGAACGGGAATTGCGCGAAAATTGCATACTATTGAGGCGTTAGCTTCTACTTGAATTGGTTTACTCTCGAATCCCGTTCAATTAATTGATTTATCAAAATACTGGATAATTGTTGTACGTGTATATGTCACCGTAAAAACCCGAAGTCGGGGAAAACCCGAAATGGAGAAAAAATCTGCCTAGCGCAGTTTCACTTTTACCCCTTTCTGGTGAGGTCAGGTTTTGTCTATAGAGACTCGCAATAATTTATCATAGGGATTTGCTAGTTAAAACTAGTTTTAACGAATTTCGGATTTTATCGGTAACATACGCAAACAGCACATTAAGCTGGTGATCTATTAACCGAAATAAAGTTTGTTCAACACAGAAATTAAGACAAGCGTATATAATTTTCACTAATTTATATTTTGGAAGATTTTGTTTTTCTTGTAGAATCTAATTTTGTTTCGGTTGAGACTTCTAATTCTAATTATCTATTCTAACCGCTCGGTCGAATTCTTACATACCATTTGGTGTAAGCCAACGTATTTCTTTAGGTGTCCAAGTGAATAACAAGATCCGATTCTTAAAGTCCATTCTCCGTTGAATAGCTTCTGAAAAGTACGCACAGTGATCACATTGCACCTAATCTAAGCGGACTGACGACAACTCCAGACTTACTCCGACCGGAAAAACGTTTCCAGATTTTATGTCGGGTTTACAAAGTGCCAAGAAGCGTATTGGTATTCAACGTTAGAGAGACGTTTGAAGATGGTCTTCCTTGCTAGCTTAGCTTGGTGCCCATTTTAGTATTTTTCCATATTTTGTATGGGATCTGAATGTGAGGAATGTGACAGAAAGACTCTAATTTACTACTAACAACTAACAACTAATTATGAATATGAACAAATCAAAGAAATGCGAATACTAATGCGAATACTGATAAATCGACTGGACTTTAATTCCTAAGAAAAAGTTTCACGGCGAAATCATCACGTTTAGCTGTAGCTCGCAACAGTATCAGTCATTCGAAAAATTCGGATTAATTTCATTTCAGTGCTCAATGAATGGCATAATCTGCGACCGGCCACTGCGATTCGCGATACACCGCAAACCATAAGTATCATAATGCAATTTCTCAGAAATTTAAATCTTTTCTGGTGGCGATACTGACGGCAATACTGACCTAATGCAAAGTGGAACCTACGGCAAATAAAAGTATCACAATCCTGCTCTTTCCCGGAGATCGTTTCAATAACAATAGAATTACTAGGATGTATGTCGTCCTGTCACGGTTGCGCCACAGAAGGGCGAGCGAAGCGAAGCGTCAATTAACATACTACATTACATGTAAACTGTAACTGGCCAAACAAACTAACCTCGATTCGATACCGAAGATATAAATATCGCTGGAGCACCAGAAATTTCAATTTCAAAGAAATCGTCTCTAATAGTAATATTTTATCACTTCAGCTAATTAAGTCAAGGCTCTGTTAAGTATTGCCATTCATGTTGTGTCCATTTAACGGTAGAATGACATAATCTGACAATTGGCCAAATAAACAAACCGCGATTCGGGATACTCCGAACACTATGCACTTTCTAAGAAATTTATCCCGTGTAGTAAAGAAATAATCACCTAGAAGTTCATTGCATTGTGGTAACAGCGCCAATATTATTAGTTTCCGATTGTGTCAAATTAATGACTGGCCAAACGAACACGCGATTAAGATGAAAATATCGCAAAGGAATTTAAACGGATTCGTGTCCGATATAAAGTTTGTTACCGTTAAAGCCACAACAACGCAGATACTTTGTATTCGGAGATAATTGTGATATCTGATGTGTAGTGATCATAAAGATAGTCATAGTGGTATTTAGTGAATTAACGACGTACCTCGTTTCGGCCTCTTCGGCTCAACTCGGTCCCGCGTTCTTATAACTAATCTTTCTGATGATACTTTGTTCTCCTTTTCGTTTAAGGAATACTACGTCGCACTCGCACCAGTCGTCCAGACGACTGACAATTCCATGAAAATTTTCTCCAGACTTCTCCAAACGGTTTTTAAACACCACTCTCTGGATCCTTCTTTCTCCGTCGGTCCTTCTAATAATACTACGCAAAATTCTATAGACTATATCCCATAGAACATGCAGTTGTGGTTCTGGTTGTATAACCCTTTCCTTTAACCCTTTCTGCACAGTCCATCCTAAGCTTAACCCTTTCTGCTCATGCTACCACCACAAGGAAACCATCTTGGATGCCAAATTCTGCTCATCAGTCACCATTAATCTTCTCAAGAATCCTGGTCAAGAATAGTATTGGTGTTAGGGAGCCAAATAGCATTTATACTCCATATTACGATACTGTGACACCGAGTATCGAACCCGTGCCAGCTTCGCCAAGCTCTCCCCCTCAAACTGCTCTATCCGAGCAATCTGAGAGTCTATTTGAACGGAGCATGTGGTCTTTTCTCTGCTCCCGTTCCTAGGTAATACTGAACATCAGGAGTGGGATGTAGGTCCTATTGGAAAGAAATCTCTTTGAAGCATCCATTATAGTACATACATACATTCATACATACCGGATAGATGGAACCCTTACCAAAGAGAAATAAGCCAAATTAATGCATGTAATTCTATCTGGCGCCAACAACTGGTCCATTATTTGTCTGGATTTTTCGGTTTAACACCTCAACTATCCTGACCCTCCTGCTATTGTTCATCCAATCTTTTTGATAGTTTCCGTAATGACTCTCAGAAATGTTGTGCTAAAATCACTGGCGAAAAATTTTGAGAAGATATGGTCAACCAGGAAGGTCAGGATTCTCAGGATAGTTGATGTAGTTAACCCGAAAAAATGTTATATACCCACATATTTATTTTGTGATTACGTCTGATTTTGGCATCCAAAATGGTTCCCCTGTAAACTAACCCTTTCTCTATAGCATAGTGACTATGAGTAATCGGAAATATCCGTAGACTACACACCATGTTATGTACAGACAAGATGATGCGCACTTTGGATTGGACGGACAGACATTCATATTATGGAGCAAAATGCTTAGGAGAGCATGGGAAAGGTAAGGTAGACTAGTGCAGACATAGTGCAGATGCTACCGACAAAATTCAACTCTTTTTTTCGGTGAAAAAGGAACCAGCAGTAGAATAGAAAGACTCAACCCAGTTGTAGCCGTCGGGCAACGCAAAATGCAATGAGCTATAATATTCATGGACCCCGTTCAGTTTCGGTAGCGCCAGTGGCGTCTCTCACGACTCCTGCACTGAGGGGGTTGAGCATTTCCGCAAAAATACATGTTATCAGCCATATTATTGCGGATGATGCTTAAACAGCACCATTTCTGAAAAGGAGAGATATGATGATACCAGCGCCAGTGCAGCGCTGATCAATTAGGAAATAATGTGTATTTCTTTTTGTTATTCTAAATCCAGTGTTTCGCATGTTTTGGAACGATTCATTTCATCAATGTTTTGATGACGTATCGTTTAATTCGTCAAAGGTAGTAGTATCGTGGTAGTTACGATTATTTTACGCCGGTTTCATGCTCTTCTCTATGACGATTGACAAACTTAACTTGAAGCGTTTGGAAGTAATAGAATCAAAACATAATTTGATAACTACTTAAATCTGCGATGCCATGATTCCGAAGCCAAAAGTATAAATCCGGTGTCAGTTTCCAAAAAATAAACAATTCGCGAACTTTGGATATAATATGAAGCTAAATACAGGGTGTCTCAGAGAAAGCGCACCATTGTTTGATTATATTTTGGCATAGCTACAAATGGTCAGGTTGCAATTGACAAATTCGAAGAATTTATTTTATCAACGTAAGCCATCAAAATAAAACTCATGGGACAGTGGGACTCATCCATAAAACGAATGTCCGGTTTAAGTTAATAAAATTAGTTTGTGGTTTACTTTGATAAAATAAGTTTTTAAAATTTATCAATAATTCCAACCTGACCGTAACATAATTTTATGAAAATATAATCAAACAATGGTGCGCTTTCTCTGGGACACCATGTATATAGGCTTATCGGATATCGAATACTGGGTATTCCGACGAACTGTAAATCCGATCTTTCCTGTGAAGCATACCTTGACATCTCTACCTTCGATCGTTGATGACTTCGGACCAGCACCTAAGCTGAAATCATCCCGACCTGTTTACCAGGATCCTTACCCGACACCCAAATTTCTTAATCGAGTGACATCAGCTGACTGGCATTTGGAGTATTTTTTCACGCAAAATAGAATACTTTTGTTTTCGCCAATCTTCGAAAATTTGATCCTGAGAAGACGTTCCCGAGGTCGCCCCCTCCCCGTCCGTATCAGTTTCGGTGATACGCAATGATAGAAACTGATAGGACTGACGTTAAAGACTTTAGTTAGTTAGTTTTTTTATCACGCGCTGTTTTCGGCGATTTTCATCTCACATCCATGTGGAAGGTACACATTAGACGCATTACAAGATGTCACGAAAAAATTCAAAATAATTTTTTCTGTTATTGTTATGATTGGATATACGAATTAATGAACTAAAGGAAACTAACTCTTGGGAGATATAATTAATTTGCATATATATTTTCAAAATCTTCTGTAATGCATCTAATAGGTACCTCTCAACATAGACGTGAAATGAGAAATGAAAAATTTGGCATGCATTTTAACCCATGTTTTTTCAACTTTCACAGGAACTTATTCGTCCATCGAAGATAAGCGAATAATAGTACTTTATTTTTACTCGAAAATATTGTTCAAACCCCACTCAGAGGATGGCAACGCCAAACCATTAAAAAAAATATTGTGTGGGGTCAGGGTTCTGATATACAGGTCATATGTAGCCATTGTTAGTTTGCAAATTAAATTCGAAGAGGGGTGCCGAAGTGAACTATGTTTGGCGATTCTTGGGAACGCCATGTGGTGGTATAGTGCGAAGACCGAGCGAGGCCAAGCGCCAGGCAAGCGACTTATTCGCAACATTGATGGGTCTAGTCGTTCGTTGAACGAAAGGAAGGAGCGAACGTGTGGGATAGGTTGGCAGTGACGTCCTTTCTAAAGTGACCGAGACCCCGCCTCCACATGTATGTGAGTGAAATTGCAAATTCGCAAATCCTTTCTTTTCTTTCTCTAGAAAGAAAGGCTAAGGTCACCTCTGCTCCAGTTGCAGTTGCTTACCAATAGCGCCACTCCTAGATGGCACTCATGTCCCTCGGTTTCTTCTTATAATATTTACTTTTTTTTGCGAAGCTTCCGCGAAATCACATAAACTTATCCTATGCTATGCTTATATAATCCAATGCAGTGCACAGCAACACCGAAATGTGGAGTGTCTCAAAATAACCAATTCGTGCAAAAATGAACACAAGTTTGCTCTAGGGTTCGGGCAGAAATATTTTCTAGGAAACGTATAAATGCTAACGGGTGCCCGTCTAGTCTAAAAACTGCAAAGCTGCAATGCTTTTTATTGTCTTATTTATACCTTCAATGGATTTGGTTGAATTGTAAATTTATTTATTTTAACTAACGCAAACCCTACAAATGCACTAAATTAATCCGTCACATTGAATTATCAGTGAGTGTCCTACAAATTAATTTTATAACCGGTGAGAATACAATTTAAAACACATTTAAAATAAATACGAACACGTAAACTGGAATAGAAAATTCAAAACTGTTGCATTTCATTTCCTGAATAACTTTTTCTTCGGGAAAAATGTATTGTATGTACGGGCATTTTTGGCAATTCATTGCTACTGACATGAAACATCCTAACTATCGCCATCGCACAGCACACTTACAAATTCTGAAAGTACATTTTTGATTTAGTAGTAAGCAGACTATTTGGTTGGATGCAGTAATGAAACGAAACTCAATTCACCCGAAAAAATTAACGAGCGTACGCACAACAATATACAAAAACAATATTTTATTATTTTATAGTAGTTTCTCCATGGTTTGAAAACATTCTTGGTTATCACGATTTTCGATTGCTGGAAGCGAGAAGCGACTTCCAAAATATTTAAATTACATTTGACATGTGAATTCCGGTAAAAATTATGTAAAATCCATAGGACGAATCATTCATGTACTATAATGTGAACATATACATGAACAGTAATATTAGCATCACAGGAGTTACCACATCAGTTTAAGTCCATAAAACCACACCGATGTACAATTTAATTAAGACTTAATTTACTTAATTAAAAAATAGGAATAAAAATTGATTCACAATTCGGTACGGAAGCTATAATACAACAGACATTACATACTACATTACATACAAGTCGACAATATGCCTAGTACCACTCGATTTCATAAATATTTCTAATTGCATATTGTGTACATTATATATAAGTGAATTATTCGTTTTCTATTCTATTTTTTAAGCTCTTTCCAAGTCCATTGATAATTAACATTATCCGGTTCGCATTCCACAATTACCAATTGCGTTTTATCGACTCCAACTCCAAGGCACTTCTCTTGATCTTTGTGCTTCATCGTACTGGTATCCTGTCGAATTTTTAATCATGTCAATACATTCAAGAAGGAATGGCTCATTTTTGTACAGGATATCTGAATGAGAACACTCGAACTGAAATAATGTCGCTCTCACTTAAACCTTTCCACTCTAAAGTTCAAAATCATAGCCCACGCCCACGCGCCCACTATTTTTGAACCCGAAAACTATAAACTAACTCTCATCTCCCGTTCTGTTTATATGTGTAACATGTTCGTGGGAACAGGCTTGCCATGCACCTCTGACAGGGACATGAGAGTTGGTCTAGGATTTCTGTGTTCAAAACTGGTGGGGTGAGCATCTGACCGAGTTTGAAAATGGATAGGTTTAAAGGTGAGCCACTACACACGAAATCGACGCCAACGTATTCCCTACTGTGTCGTTTTTCAAAGGCGTCAGTTTCGTGTAATTTTTCACGCTTCACCCATTCGCGTGACTACATTTTGTGAGATGAGATATGATGCACGTAATGTTGCATTGTACGGATCTGGTAGAGCGAATCTTCCAGTACAGAGAGTTTACCCTGGTGGCTATAGCCAGATTGGTTGAGAATATTTAAAAAAAAGAGAGTGCGTAGCGCTGAGGCTTTCGGTTTAACTCCTGGTTAAACCGGTCCCGTAAAGTACAACACATCTACCAGTTTCGTATCTCACAATTTCTAAGTACGAACATTTTATTTTACCTTTGGCCATCCTGTATTTATATGATTATTTTAGCGAGAGGAAATTACCTTGTCAAACATCCAAGGTCCATTCACTTTTCCTTCGGGGCAATAAATTAAATTGACAGCATTCGACACTATATCCACACATCTCTCACCTATGCCAAGTTGACCAGCAGTATTTAATCGAACCAGCTGAAAAAAATCAAAATCAAGTTCAAGCCATGCTCGCAATCGTAATCGAAATATAAAAAACGTTGCTTTGGATCCTCAGAAATCCAATTTGTCGATCTTTCCACAATTCGCCAATATGATACATTTATAATACGTAATTCGCCAATAAGATATGCGACTCGGAACCGATTAATTACCTGATTGCTCCCACTACCATGACACCCGTAAACTCCAATCTTGCCTGGTGGAGATACGCCCATAGTGTCAATACATTTATCGGACCCCTTATTTCTCAATTCACCCCAGAACGCATTGGGTGGGAGTTCCGGAAACTTGAGCAACATGTCGGGGGCCACATTTTCCATAAACCATGCAAAGGATTTACAATTAAATTTGTCCTTGATAGCCAATTGTTCACTAATGTCGCCTTCGTCCACGAAACGAGCCATGGGTTCACGTGTGAAATAAAATTCCTTGTATTTGTCATCAAACCACACTTCAATCACACGTTTGTAATTCTGAAAAAAAATGTATTTTGGATTGATCTGAAATGCTCCAAAAAAAGGCAGTCTGTAATAGCCAATGTTGCTTCCAGAGGTCAGCGAAGCTCGAGACCTATCCTATTTTAAGTTTGCTTCGCATTGGTCATCCATACGAACGTATCTACTTCCTTTCATATTTGAAGAGGTGTTCCGATCCTATTCTACTTCATTGTATTTTGAATTTTAACTTACAATTGCTACAGGAGAATCTTTTGTCTTCCTCCTTTTCTCTTCTTTCTCTTTCTTTATCATAGATCCCTTTGTGAACGGATGGCCACGATAAATATGTCCGATCCGTGAGCAAGGTACCCACTCTAGTGACCCTCCACACTGCCACACTTTGAAAGAGAGTTCAAAATTCTCAGCACCCCAAATCAATAGTCCGGGATCGTAGGCACCAAGTTCAAAGAAATATTCCCGATTAATTGCGAATAGGCCCCCGGCGTGAGTTGGAGCTCTGGAAAAATATCAAGAGGTTTAGTTTTGAAAACAGAAAGAACGCCTTAGAGTAAAAACTGATTTCTGAAATCTTGTACGCCATGTACGGTTGTCTCATATCGAGCGAAAGCTATACCCAGATATGTTGTGTTGTAAGCATTGACCTCCTGCCCTGAATCATTATCGCGAAGGTTCTACACTGATTTGATGAACCGTTTGGCCGGTAGAAATATATGGACCAAATGTACTTTGTGAGATGAGGGGAGACCGTGACGCATTCATGACGTTACAAAGTGCATTTAGCTAACTCATGTATTTTTAACGGTCAAACGGCCAAACTTTTACTAGAACTTAGAAGTTTATTATTTGTTATGATTCTAGTTACCAAACAAGGTTATCTTATTTACAATAGTTAATTCTGAAAAAGACTGACAAACTTTTAACTTTTACTTCAAAAAATGCTTTTATCTATCTATATATCCGGTATGGTTCTTGAATTCAAAAATAAGACTTACTGGTAAGGAGCCGACTTGTATTCTCTTCCTTCTGCCATCTCTTTAGTCATGTCAGTTTCCTTATAGAGCATTCCCCATTCAAAAATTCCTCGAGGCAAAGATCCTACCCCATAAATTGAATGGTACTTGAAGGTTTGAAAGTCAATCCCATCGATTATCGGAACTGTCAAAACGGTTCGGTCCCGGTACATCGGAGCTAATAATGGTGGCAACCAATTCCTATTCACCTCACAATGAGCGTCAAGAAAAACAAGAACATCACCGACAGCCGCTTTCGCACCATTCGTCCGTGTCTGAATCAAACCAACTCTGTCTGGGTTTCTAATAATTTTTACTTTACCGTTGAACCGTTTGACGTACTCGTCCAGTGGTGCTCCAGTAATCTCTAGAAAATAGTTAAGGAATTTAGAATACGTGAGGGCTGAGGGTGATTTTTTATATGTTGTAGCCCTTAACGTCCTGAACAACTTTTGTGAAGGTTCTACCTCGAAAGGTCTGACCGTTTGCATGCTAGTAATACACTGACCAAATGTACTTTAGTGAGGTCGTAGGAATCCGTGATGCATTCGTGACGCCGACGCCGCATGGTACATTTCGCTCATGCATTCCTAGAGGCCAAACGGTCCGACTTTTCGGAGGAGAACCTTCACGAAAGTATTCAGGAGGTCAAGGGGTATCACATATCAAAAATTTAGCTAAATCCAGCAGCGTACTTTTGCCGTAAAAGATGTGCGGTATTCTATCTCACCTATTACACTATCGTCATCGACTAGTATGATTTCTTGTAGAAGCTCTGGTGGAGTTCTTCTTAGAATTGAGTGAACAGTTCTCACAAGAGTGGACCACCCTTCATTGTGAAATGCAATCACAACACTTGTCGTCAATCTCATATCCTCTGGGTAATTCCAGTGTTTGCACCTGTACAAAATATTTGTACCAAAACTTTTACATTGTCGAACCAATATTTTATACATGTGGATAAATTTTGGAAAATTACTCAGGTAAACGTGTATCAGGAATAATTCTGTCCAAAGAAATCAAATCTGAAGCAGTCATGTTCATTCCATAACCAGTATCCTCGGGTGGCGTTATTCCATATTTCGGTGGAAATACGCCGTCTACCCCTATTTCGTCGTCAGTCCGTGGTTCAAAATTTCCATAGCGCTCAGGAGTAATCCATGGAGTTACTTTGACCAAAGCTTCTGGTTGAGGCTGAGATTAAAACAATTATATTGAACTGTTATACAGTAATATACAGGGTGTTTCAGAAACATGTCCACCTTTTTGAAATTAAATATCTCACAAACGCTTCAACCGATTCGGGTAC
>JAQFYE010004112.1:0-13986 GCA_034694305.1 Protaphorura glebata
TTTGGTGGAGAGAGTCGATTTTTCGCTGCCACGTCATTTTGGTGAAAAAATCGACTTTCTCTAAACCGGTCCAACAAAATTTTTAAAATTGTAAAAAGTTATTGCCAAAAAGGTGGCATCAACGGATCTTTCGAAAAAAATTATTTTGGGCATGCTTTTGTAGCAGAAACCCTAATTTTTGGAGTCTTTTCATGCCGTTTTCTACTAAATCGCTCGTCAGCGCCACTACGCGCACGGATTTTCAATCGGAATGGCTCCCTAGATGCGCAATAAGATTCTCTACAGAATGCATATTTCACTTTTTGTCCGACTCCCCCAAATTAGGCTGCAGGGGGGGTGGCAAAGGCTATGCGTGACCGTGTAATTGTACCATCAACCCGTCTTAAAAGTCGCGCTGGATTTCGTGAAAAGAGATTGAAAAAGTTGTCTCGGAGAATCTTAGTAGTAAATTGCGCTGATAATGGTCGTAGGTTAGAGGTCGATTCATGACCATTTTACGCTGGTTCCATTCTGTGTTCATGTATTTGAGAAACAAACTTTACAGCCGCCAGATTTGACATCTAAAACTTTCGTGATTTCTCATTTTAAAAATTCATGAGCGGCTTCTTTTCTTCCATGATTGGATGACAGACGTTCATTACTGTACAAACATTATACGGAGATTCAGTGCAATGGACAATACTCGTTTTATGTCTGGGGACCGACCAGACTTGAGTTCGAAAGGTCATCTACCATCGTCTAGTTCTTTTATTGCTCTAAACCCATGTTTTATTGTGTGATAGAAGCCACTCTTTCCTATACGATGTCCCGTTAACAAAGATAAAACACTTGAGGAAAGAACAATCAATCAATGAATCCGTGCTTTTCGTACATTCTGGATTGGTTATATCTCACGCGTTCGGTTTTAAAAGTGATATATTGCAAGGTCTCCTTCTCTACTTCATTATATTGGACGACCCGCACTAATAATACGACCAGTTCTCGCGGGTCTTTCGGATTCTGGGAAAGATTGTCACATTCGCAAATGGGAATCCAAACTAAGACACCGAGTGAATTATATGTCCTGTAATGTTATACGTATAATTTTCAACAAACCGGATATTCCTTGCTCTGCACTCTTGTACTCAACCAAAAATAATAAATCATCACGTTTTGATTTATGAGTACTGAAATTTCAGAGATTAACACTCGGGGTAAACAGGTTACAATGTTTTAGTCATTTCTTGCCAGCATACACACAGCGAATATTTAAATATATTTTCAGAACATAAATCCAAGAAGGACTTCATCTAAAAAAAGTAAATGTCTTAAAGTAGACTGTGTTTCCATTCAACGCCTCACGTTTTCATGTAGAGACTATTTCAAAATTTCAGACATGTCGACTTGAAGTATACTGTCTTTGAAATATTTTCTCAACAGTAAATATTTGAATTACTTCTTTTGTGAGTTAACTTAGTGTCGCAGACTTGTGTTGCAACCCACGTTGTTTTTGAAGAAAATCAAACAGGTTAATTTAGTTTGGTATGGTTCAGAGGTTCACTTTTCTAATAGTGAAAGGTTGCCCACAGTCATTCGTCATTTATCAAGGCAGAGAAAGTTGTTTCAGTTGATTCTTGCTACTTCCGTCTACTCTCCACAATTATTTTTGGCGTTGACTCCCACAAGAAGACATATTTATACCATCTTGACGTCCCTCCTTACCACAGTTCTTTTGATTTAACATTTCTCTGTGACCGACACTGGAGCCAATCAAAGTCAGACAAATGAACTATTTTATTTGTCCTACGACCCTCGAGAAATATTGAATGTCTTCCCGTCATACATGTAATCAACTGTCATTGATTTATTTTATTCTTTATTGCAAACCAAAGCAATCGACATTATCAAACAACAACTCAATTACAGAACATGACAAATCCCCAAGAATTGGGCAGTGAAATTATCATGAAAGGGGAAAACACGAAAGATATTACAAAGAACAATAATTAAAATTTACTGGAAGGAAAATAAAACCAAAGCTAGCAAACTACAATACTGTGAGATGAGAATGAAGTCGATCTTAGATAACACTAGAATTAGGAGTGATTGATGTATAAAAGTCTCAGGTTCGGGTGCTCGTGTCACCTGCATTGTTGGAATCCCCAGTCCTAAACTCTTGCCAGACGAGTCTAAAGGCCAAGGGGTTTACCTTTTTATAACTGCCCTTCCTTAATGTTTTCTATCCCAACACCTTTTTCTCAATACAGTCAAATTAATTTAATAACCTATTTCACTTCATGCAAAATTTGAATAACTTAATTACAGCATGCCATGTCTTAATTTTTGTTTAGACAGTAGATACTCTTTAAGATCAATAACCAAGAACGAAGAGGACAAATTTAAATTATCCGGTAATTCATTCCATAAACGCACAATACAAAAATGTGTGATGCCTACAATGAGTCTTAAGGAGTAAAACCTTAAGTCGATGTTGGATAGTTGTGATGATTACTTCTTAAATGAAATCCCAAAAAATTGAATAGAAAGGCATTTATACACTGATGTGTACACGGTACCTTGCAATCACACATTTCATTTTCACATGGATACAACCATATTAGATCAACAGAGACCACCGATTTGATCATACTTTCCATTGCCCGTGACTAGTCTTGCAATAGCATGAATAACCATTTTAAAATTATTTTTAATTGTACAACTCCATGAGATAAACATGGTAGTTTAACAATAGTAGCACTAAGGACGTTGAAATAACAATCTTATACTCATCAGGAATGAAACGAATAATCTTGTATAAACTTCGAATACGCCGGTAACATATTTTAGTAATATTATCAATATGTTCGGTCCAGTCAAGCTTAAAATTCGTTGTTAATCCCAAGGTAAATGAAACGTCTCCCCTATAGGTATGCCAGTAGTCAAAATATGTTCAAACTTTCTACTTTTGGAAATATTGAAATTCCGACGGGCAATCCCGTGGCAACGAAATAAGAAGTGAATGGATTGAAGGGAAAATTCTTGACCTTTGAAGCTATGTTGTCAAGAATGAGGTGGACATTGGAGAGGCCTATTTCCCATTGTCATAATGTGCACCAAACGGATGAATAACAGATAGTCGGAGTGACTACTGACATACCTATAGAGGAGGGCGTCGTCAAGGTTCCTTGGTTAGGTAATCCCAAACATTTTAAAGACATTACAAGATTTTATTATTGCGTTGTTTCTAATCAGAGAAAGTCATCAGTTAACCTGAGGTTATGCGGTGTACCCATGACAATAATTGTAGTTTTATCATTATTTGAAGTTAGACGATTACAATCCACTCAGGGATTTGCATTTTTAATAGTGTTATTGACGGACTCCTGCAAACTGTCAAATTTGGTAGCTTCACCAAAGAGAAGCAGATGACATCCCAATGACTTCAGAGAAAGATCCATTTATATCACTGATATTGCTATGCAGATGACCTAGCTCAACAGTAAACTCATTTCTGGTTTCCGGAATTCCCAAAAGGTTGACGCGATGTTTTAACCGATAAGCCATGGAACGTTCTCCGAGTGCCAGAGGGTATTTCTGTGCATGTCAAAGAGAGCTTCAATCGAGGTTAACATTTGTGGTGTATAACACACGGCGTACAAATAATCATCCCCACAGTAAGTTAACCGTTCCGAGTACACAACTATTGCTGATTAGTCGGCTGAGAAAAGTTCGATCTTTTAGGAATTTTCGAAACATGCCTGTCCAGGGATTATGCCAATCCAGCGGTCCGAATAACTAATCCTGCACATTTAAACCTGGTGTGGCTTTCTACATTAAATGTGGTTTCCTTCTTAGAAGATCTAGCTTTGTTTAATCCTAGATCAGATAGTCTTAAACGTACAAATGTAATTAGATACAGATACAGAAATTAACACAGTTATCCGGTCTGTAATTCTTGAAATACATTTGGTCAAAGTTATGACCAACTTCACAAATAGCATATTCTATATATGTATAAAAGAGCTAAATATATGTTACATAATCAAAATATTGTAGCCATGAATTACATGAGTATTTCCTCAGCCGACTGTAAACGTCAGACCCAGTTTTATTATTTGGAAACATTTCTGAAGTAAACTAATCCACAGTGTAAAGGCAGTTTGTTCCACCCCTCGTTTGAGGTGTGAATAACACTTTGTTTGATTATTCAAAAGAATCTGCCTGGTGAAATTGATGTGACCAAACTGATGATGACTACAGCTGCATTCCTTCACCTCATTTGTACATAACTCTCTTGTCTATTTTTAGCACGTTCCTTTTTTCCTTTTACCCCGGATCCTTTGAGAAACTAAATATTCCGATTACGAGAATTGAGGTCTCTGTGCATCTTGTGCTATGATTTGGATTCGTCTTTGTTTGTATGACGCGAAGACTCATTTGACTAACGGTCGTGACATTTCATCACATAATACTGGCTTACGTATGTACTTTCAAGTTCCCTGTACCTTCGCACAACACTTTGCATGAGAATATCCTAATGCATTCCTTCTATCCCCAGTGCGTACTTATCAATGTCCCTTCTAGTGCATTCACTGTTGTCAGAAGCAAGGGACCGGGAGTGAAAGTAAACTGGGTGAAAGTAAAAATTTCTCAACCAAATGGACTCTGTGGACAAAATGAATGTTTTCCTTCCTTTCATCTTGTTCTCTTCTGTATTCCGACTGTCTGTGTTACATTACACACACACACACACACACACACACACACACACACACACGGGTAAGGGATAAGCTTTTCGTCTCCAACATTAATCAAACTATCACTCTGCTTTCAATTCGCAGGGTGGTTCATAACCATTTTGCCGCCAAACTCAGGACATTCCGATTAGGTTTAAAAAAAGAGCTGAAGTAGTGAAATGGAATAAAACGTTAACGGTTAACCGACCTCCTTAATCAGATCACTCGTAAAATATGACCACTTGGTCGCCTTATTTGAACGATTTCATTGCATATACATTCGCATTTCCTTAGCAATATCAAAAGGCTACCGCTAATGCAACGACAGTGATTATCGTTTTAATAAATCAATATGTCTTTTGGTTCAACATAAAATTCTCTAGAAATTATGCATGCTACATATTTCTGGCATTCCCGGCTTCCATTACTCTATATACATCTTCAAAACAACAATTTGTTTGACTTTTATCAAAATAATAATGTTCCAACTGCTCTGTCAGTGAGTCTGTTTATTCGGTTCGCCATTCCTTTTGCAGTGTTAGTAGTCCAAACGAGGACAGCCAAATAAACTTTCAGATCAAACACTTCCCTTATATACTCAGTCATACGTTAACGGCGTATTCCGAAATTAAATGATTGAGACCCAGAGAAAATCCACCAAACAAGACCATTATAAATTCTGGAAAATTGTTTTCCAGAGATGGTGAATGTGACACTTCTGAATCTAGTCATGCATGTCAATGCAACCCTTTGGTGTGGGATTCATGGAAATTTGCACAGATAGTCAATATCGTCAGTTTTCTGGGATGTGTCAAGCCAGAGTATTAATTAATGGTAAGTGCGGTTTCTATGTATAGAGTGCTAGTCGCATGCATATGAATACAACTGTGACTGAGAGGGCGGTTGATCTTCCAACTGCATATGCTAGATGCAGGTTGTGGTTTACTCATAACGCTGTAAATAATTTGAGGATTGCCTGTATATAATTGGAAATGGCGAAATTTGAAATGTATATCTTGGAAGCCCACTAATTATAAGATGAATATTTATTTATGGCTTTTGGTATTTGATTTGTTCTTAACGAATCGGAGTACTGAACAAGGCGAGGCAAACCGTATGATAGCAGCTAATGTGATAGGGTGATTTAATTGATTGCCAGTTCTGTCAGAAACAAATATCGATACTAGAGAATATGAAATGATTGAAATAATTGAAATAATTAAAGCGTCAGAGTTTTCGAGCTTTAGATGAGAACTCCAAAAATTTTCTCAACCTATACACTTCCGATGAATACAGTTAAAGACAATTGTAAACGGGAGTGATTCTTGATTCAAAATTTATCTGCACATCTTTAGTCGAACACAGGATTTAAATGTAATGATTTCAATATAACTAACGACAAGCTCCGTAAAATTTTGAGATTGTCTGTGCTAAGATTGACGGAAATTGCCGCATTTATTTTTAAGTACGTGTTAACGTAGGCCTTGTATTTAAAACAACACAATCTGAGCGGCGTTGCTAAATAAAGAAATATGTTGTCCAGATTTGTAGTGCTCTCCGCACGTTTTTCGAACATGTTCATAATTTATACAATTTCAACTTGAAATCACTGCACATTTGCAGAAGATTTAACTGAATTGAAAATATGGATTTTGCTAGCGCGGCACTTTCATCAGAGATGAGGATATCGCAGATGTGCTAGGTTACTACATCATGTTCCTCAGTTGCTTAGTAGAACTTTATTCGTGTTGAGATCTTATTCATTATTACGTTAAGTCGGATATATTTCCATACGATGACTCTCGAGAGAATTGGACTATGAAAAGACGAATGGAAAACGAAAAGCCGTTTCTCTTAAAACTTGATTTGAAAATGGGTCTGTGGCTGGTAATTCAAAGGAAAGTAGGATGAAGATCGTGGAAGACTTACACCGCGCACACCATTGAGTCAAATGCATTAGTAAATTAGCTTAACAAAATAAAGCATAGTGAATATAGAGAACAAATAGAATACATTTCTTTTTTCTGTTTTCTTCCTTAAACCGGGTATAAAGAATTGAGGCTTTGGTTGGAAATTCAATTACTAGGAAAAGGTGAAGTATTTCTCCGTACTGGTTTAAATGTTCTCTGATATACATATAGAAAGATAAATACCGTCTGTATTATCCAAATTTTTTTGGTCTCTTTCGCCCAGAAATTCTCAACACTATGTCTTCCACCGCTCAAGGGTGAAAAACAATTGTATTTTCTAGTGTACTACAAGTTGAGCGACATCTGTTCGTTAGTATAAAAAAACATGTTTGATGTAATGCTTTGCTTACCTTTTTAATAAAGATGACTCGAGATGAGTTACACTCTTCAAAAAAAAACTTGTAAGTGTAAACTTCTGTAGAATCTGTTCTCCCTTTGATATTTTTCCTTCCCGACTTTGATCGTGACTCAAACCTAGTTAAACAAAATGCTTTGGTCTGATTTATTCTACCAGTTCAAAATAAATTAGGTTGAGACACTGTGGAGTTTTTAAATAGTTTACGTTTAATCAGAACTTTCGAGAGTGAAAGTGTTTGGTCGGCAACAATGGAGTTTTCCTTACTAACACGTCTAGATGGATGAAATGGAATGAGACTCTGAGTAAAAGAAGAGAAGGTTTTATCTGTGGAAAAGGAGAAGAGAAGTTGAGCGTCGACGTGAGCTTTCTCCTCAGCATTACTTTCACTATAGTCCCCAAGCAATCCAACATCAATCCTAATCCAATCTACAATTTGTTAAACATCTCCTTGGGTGGTCAATCAGAATTCAAACCAAAATTATTTAAACTCAATCAATAAATCCCGTTCATATTAGTGTTCAATTAGCACGAGCACATTAAACAGGTTTTGTTATCATCACAGTTTATCAATTGGCAAACCGAAGCCCAAATCAAACATTAGAAAACGTCATCAAAATGGGTGGAGAATGTGTCTCAATGGCAAGTAAAATAAACAGGTTTATCTGATAAATAATTTTACTCTTCCTGTGTACAACTTTTTTTTATTGTTCATCCAGGAACGTTCCTTGAAATACGAAATTATGCCCCAGTCAAAAAAGAAATAAAAAATACCTTTTTCAAAGTCCGATGCACCTTGCGGTCTTATAGCTGTCACAATATAAACGGAAAATACATAATACGGGTAAGACATTTTTTTTATTTAATTTATAGATAGATGGGATCCGAATAGAAGGTCAGACACAGGGCTCTGAATATGTCCAAAGGTTTGATGACAATTGTTGGGTAGGGATTAATACTACGTCACGACGTTCGGTTTTGAGATTAAGATCTTTACATATGCCTATGAACTCTGGGCCGTCATTCTTTCCCCTATCATTTTAACCTGGACTGATTTATTCAGTAGTCGGGGTCTGAACGTTGCACAAGTGTAATGTCTAAGTCTAACAGTAATAGTGCCCGGACTTCCATGACACTACGCTATGTTGGCTTGACTGTCCAGTTGAACAAGTAATCTAAAAGTTGGATAAGGATTCTAAAAGTTGGATGAGGATTCTATTGTGAGAATACAGCTGTTACTCATGCGAAAAAAAGCGAACATCGCCCTTAATTAATGCAATGCAATTTCTTTCTTTCTCTGACAAAACGCATAAAACCACACAATGTTTCCTGGAAGCGTAGTATGGTGCAGCGAATGAGAAATCTAAGTAGGTGTAGTTTATTAAAATACAACGACTGTAATTAGGATGAAGAAAGCGCGATCAACAAACTAGGCTTTGTTGACCTATGAATTGACCAATACGAGTATTGTGTAAAGTTGTTGAAATCCAAATGCTCAAGAAATGATGATTTATGAAGAAATATTTCTAGAATGTCAAGTCCATATCTCATATCTAATGATGTTTATTAACTGAACGGTATGTGGCTGCACAAGTGGACAAAGATTATGATAATATGATATAAAAGATACGACAAGGAAAGAATATAATATTAAGAAGTTCGAGTAGTATCACTGTTGTTAAATCTCCTCATGTTTTCCAGACCATCCAAAGTTTATGAGCATCGGGATGTTTTGTCCTATTTACAAAATTCATGCACAAATTCTCACAAGACTACAAATACTATGTTACATAGAAATGGAATCTGCCGTAAAACGTGAGAAACTGCAGTTTTGAACAAGTTTTCATTAAATTAAGCACCGCGGTGCCTTTTCCACAAGCCTGTAACCTCTTACAGAGTGAAACCAGGACCAGGAATCGACGGAAAGTCTATTTGTATGCGGATTTCGTAGTTTCGGAATATTCAACTAAGAACTGCATGACATATAGGAGATGGGTAAACACATGGTTATCAGACATCAGAAGTATGCAAAATAATGATGATGTGTGTGTGGTTTTTACCCTTGTCATGTTCGCCCGATCAGAACGGAACCAAATCCCCACGTCATACAAGAACATTCAAACTACACGAGTATTGAATAATGCATCGTTGTTTTGTTCATAATTGATGTGACTTGCCGCACGTTTATATCCATTCAACCTATTTGCTCGAGTTTGCACTTCTGTATCTTACAAAGCAAAGTACATCAAGCGCAAATCTAAGTCAATCTTGTCATCTTTTCCACGCATTTGACGACACAGACATATTATATTAGATATCACTTGTGTCAATATCTGCTAAAAATAACTGTTGAAACCATATTACGGTTAAATCGAATTAGAACTATCAAATTACATCCAGTCTTGGACTTTTCGATCATTAACTGATAAAAATATTTGAGACACTTTTTAAAACTATTCAATTAATATAACTGTCCTTTCAATTCAATTTCTACACTAATCGTAAATAAGTTCAAACTGAAGATTGTGGTAAACTGGCGGTTCAGGAGCTTGATTTACAACCACCTGTTCCTTAATTCCGAATGAAATGATTTTGAAAGCGGAAGTAAGAAGGATTCCCATTAGATTCAGGGAAGGCTCTGTTTTCTCTTCATTCCGATGATTTTGTTTTTAAAAATACAACTTACAGAATTTAAGTTAAAGCACAGGGATTCCAAATCGTATTTATCTGTATTGTAGACTGGCCAGTACACTCTTATCGATAATCAGAATTATAATATTACATTCACGCAATCATGAAATCTTACAGTAGTCCAACACAACTTATTTTGAATCTCGTATACCGCGTGGACTGTTTCTTGAATTCTGACAAATGCAAAGAGCACAGCATTTTCATCTTGAACGTAACCTTGAGCTCAAGACATGAAACTTATTTGATAAGTACCTGTGGCGAATCCGCGCATACTGTGTTATCAATTTTTTAAAAAATAGGCCTGGGAAACCAGTAAAAGGTGAAAGCTACATACTGGGAGAAAGTCTCTCACAGAAAGTGCACAGGGCATATTCTATTTTTTTCAAATTGCTTTCACATTAAGACACATCTGTTCGTTCACTATCAATAGCATAATCCGCGTACATAGTGTCATAACATTCCCTCCATTGTAGTTACAATGTTCATACGTCAGTACTAAACGGATTCGTCATTCCAATATATAAGGACAAACCTATAATCTTTAACCAAACCCATAATTCCAGTCATCGAATAGATTAATAGCTTTGACTTCATTGCTTATTATCAAGCGTTTTTAAAACATGTCGCTAATTGTAATTTTGTAATCCGCACAAGACCAATCAATATTCGACATGAGATTTGACGAAAAAGTTTTATTCTCAATTCTTGTCCGGTTATTTTTACCCAACCTCTTTGTATTAGCCTTAGCTGTATTGACTCGCTAGAGAATTGCCCCGCTACACTGACTGGCTAGCGGTTCCTGCTATGAGCCAACACGAGTTGTAAAGTTTGCAACTAAATGTAAGAATCCTTGTAGCGTTAGGCAAATCCATGTTTCACAGAAGTCTACGATAAACTTGGCATACCCGACCAGGAAACCGCGTTCTTCCAGAAAATCCGACCCGTGCTCAAACCCCAAATCACTATGGAACCGGAAGGAAGAACAGCGGAAACCGAGAGTATTACGGCTTCATGCATGTGATAGGAACGGCAGACACCACTGGTGCCGGACTCGTGTAATTCGGTTTAACTTTACAATTAATTTGAGTTAGGTTGGCGGAGACCTTCTGAATTAATATTGGGAAAGCTTGAGAGAGTCCGGCGTTTGCATGATATACATATGCTCAAACGAGAAGGAATTTACTAGAATACTCAATTTAAATTCTCCAAGTTGAACGGTGGATTTATATCCTTTTATTTTACTAGACAAGCTCTATTTTTAAATATTTGTGTTGAAGTTACATTGGAGTATGTATGGAAACCCTGATTTATTATTTAATACTTACCCTGCTTTCCGTAGGTTTGACCAAATTCCAAGTACATAGACTCTTGAAATGTTCTCCTTGATTGTTTTATCAACCCGGTGCCCGAGGAGAGTACACAGTTATGGTGAGCATGTGTTTCAGTCTAAAGGAATTTATTTGTACAGTTGACTAGCTTGACCAAACCGGATGGGAACCATTACCGTAACTACTTCTCTTTGCAAATTCATATGGCTGGGATTAATTGTCCGGTCTCTCCCTCACGACTAGGCCACTCTATTGGTATAAAAAATTTAAGCTTTCCTGCAACTCCACATCAATGCCACGGTGTCCTGAAAAACCCGGACGTCTTCATCGAACCTTACCTGACTAACACGCTGCCGAGATATTGGGCAACAACTGTGGCACGAATAAGACTGCGATACCCAATAATATACAACAATGACCAATGGCAAAACAACAAATTGTGCAGGTTCTGTGCTGTGGTGAAGCAGAATCCCTCTTTCACATTATTGAAACATGCCGTGGACATGATCGTGACAGAGCAGCCCTGCTGCCGTACTTTAAATACCAACGGTTTTGATGTTCTAAAGTTCATCTATGACCCCTCGACCGATACTGATGATTTGAGAAAACTTTACCTTTTAATTACAATCATTTGTACAGAAATCCCACCCACCTTAATTCTCGTTTCACATATCTCCCCCACCTTACCAATTTTGGAATTCTTCTGATATATGATTGACTCTGGCTGGCCATTTCTACGATCCCCGTGCAAGGGACATGATAATTGTGTAATATTGTTGTTCAGATTCTCTTTATTCACGGTACTTGAAATGAAAGTTAAAAGTAATAAATAGTAATAAGAAATTAAAGTGAATAAAGAACGCGATAAAAACCTACTGATGTAGGTGATTACACTTACCGCATGCATGGGGACCAGTCTAACAGATTACAACTTGAAAAGTCAGGAATGCTTATATTTCACATTGTAATATTATGGAGCAGTATTAATTGAATTGGTTCAAGTCGTATTTAGTAAGTAGCATGACCTTAATATCACCTTAATATATATGACGTATCTTCATGACTATTATTATGGCTGACTTAAATGATCCGTAACCTTTATTATTTTCATTAATTTAATATAATTGTTCAAATATTGTACATTCATACTCAATACTGTCGATCTACATGTAGAAATCGTACGTAAAAAAATTAATTGTACTACCTTTGGTCAAATCAAATAAAATCTCTTCATTCAAGAATTTAAGCTTCCATATCGGCGCACCGAAATGTTTTAACAGACCAGTAGAAAAAGAAAATGATGAAACGGCATTGCCAAAGTCAGTTACTGGAGGATGACGAACAAAAAAAATCGGGTTCTGCTTCAGGGGAATAATTTGACATGTTCATTTGTGATTAGACTAATAAAAATTATGAATGTTGGAGCTGCCGACTCAATTGCGCCTAAATTGGTTGGTACACCCAAAATATCTTGACAACGAAGTTAGCTTCTTAGAAGGTGAGTCTATACCTCGCTGGTGCTAGAAAAATGTGTTATTTTTTCGGCTGGTGGCACCTTAACATGCGAAGGATATGGAGATTTGCCACCGAGTTTGTTGGCCCGTGACGGACACACAAACACACAGACGAATTGTGTGTGTGACGCGCGCTTTATCGGAGATAAAATTCTGACTTGGGCGTCGAATTTTTTTTTTTTCACTTCAGTCCAGATGGAATTAAAAAATGATAAATTAAATTTAATCTGCACCTGAATATAGGAAAATTAAAATGGACACTCGAGTTTGGCAGTCCAGACTACTAAATCTGCAATCATTTCACATTCGAATTGGTTGCTAGAGCATCCAGAGATCAGAGATTAGTGATCGAAATTGGGATTTGGGAGAATTTTCTTTTTGTTGATAGGTATAGACTCATCTTGGGTACATCCAAGATTCCTTGACAATTCCAATCAGGTTAGTCGATACCCGTTGTTGACAAAGTTGTTATTCTCTGGGTCACCAGGATCTCTCCTGGGTTAATGTCGGCAATGTTTGTCATGAGATGAAAACAATATCCGTTCCTATAATTTCCCAACAAAAGATTTTTGGTGTAATTCTCCACAAAATAAACTTTTGCCAAATGCTACACATTCACTTCATTTGCGTGGTATGCTTTTAAATACAAATGACTCCATCCATTCATTCCCTTGATTATTTCATATTCAGTAATGATTAATTTGGCTCATAAATATTGTCCGAACTGACGAAAATGAAAAAAGAAATTAAAGAAATGAAACAGATCTCATGTTCAATTTTCAATCTCATTTTGGTTGCTAGAGTATTCTTAACCTCCCCACCAAGCTGCAGACTTTTGAAATTTCCAAAAAGTGAAATCGAGTACTGACTAAGAGGGGAAAATATTAAACAATCTTGGGTACATCCATATTTGAGCCAGTAAGCGAAGTGAACGAAGTGAACGTAGCGAAGCGAAGCTCTATATGAATGACTTTGGGCTCTTTTTTCCGGGTTTTTTTTCCTTCCGGTTTTTTTTTCCGGGTTTGTTGTTCCGCTTTTGTTTATGCGGTTTTTTATGTTGTCCATAGTTACCGTCTTATATAATTGAATTTGGGCTATTTTGTCGTTTGAAATACCTTATTGGCAAAACAACCAAAAATTTTCAATATTGAGCCAGCGAGCGAAGTGGACGAAGTGAACGAAGCGAAACGAAGGTATTGTACTTGTATATTTCTTGTATCTTGGTACCAATTCGTACTAATTCGTACCAAATCGTACCAATTCGTACCAATTCGTACCAATCCGTACCAATTCGTACCAATTCGTAACAAGTCGTACCAATTCGTACCAATTCGTACCATTCGTACCAAGTCGTACCAATTCGTACCAATTCGTACCAATTGGTAACAAATCGTACTAAATCGTACCAAATCG
>JAQFYE010004113.1:0-13983 GCA_034694305.1 Protaphorura glebata
ATGGCCTCCAGTGACAGTGAGGGCTGAAAAGAGGACGTGAATCGTCGAGTCGACTCTAGTTTGGAAACAGTTGGCTACGCGGCTATCGGTGTCGTGGTTTTTTGGCTAATCGGCTAAAAGTGCCGAGATACAGTAGGGTTTGGCAATACGCAGCCGGGTCTGAACGTTGACAAGAGCGAAAACTGATATTCTTGAACGCAATATTTGAATTTAAAACTGAGGATGAAGTGATTTGTTCAAGTGACGAACGTTCAAGTTTCTTTTCGCTTAGGTTAATTTTGTATAGGTTACTGTATCTTTATCTATGAATTAGGCTCTGTGTACTGACGAATATCTATTGCAGTCCACTGATTTGAAATAAACGTTATAAATAAATAAATAAATACCTAAACTAATGATTTTGAGGACTCCCTAATTTGACTGGGTGTCTGTGACAGTTAAAAACAATTTTCCCACGTATTTTGAGCCCGTCAGTCACGAGATACGCCCATTCCAGTCACTAAATTCAGAAAGTTCACTTGCTAGGGTGTGGTAGAGTTTGTCAGTCTTCTCAAAAGATAAATATTAAGCAGTGACAAGTGAACTAGTCATTGTCATTAATCAGTTCTTCTCCCTCGTCTTCAATCATGGCATCTCAGACCCAAGGAATTCAACAACTCTTGGCTGCAGAGAAAAGAGCAGCTGAAAAAGTCGCAGATGCTCGTAAACGTAAGTTTGTCATACATTTTTATCTTTTTTCTATTACGTTCTAAATCCATATCCGAAAATATGTTTATGTGTCCAAACCTCCTGGAATTTTTAATTTCTTCAGTAAATCAACACTGAAAAATATTGAAATAATGAAATATGATGATTACGTCGTAGTCGTAGTAGTCAATAGGTGAGGGCATAGGAAATCATTTCTATCAGCACCAGGTGCCAGCCAGGATAGAACAAAAATTATGTTTTTATGGGAAGAAAGTAAAATGGACATAACTGTTTATTTAAAAAAGTAATATGAAAAGTAATGAGAGTAAGTAAAATATTATGCATGGTAGGGTAGAGATTAGTTCTAGTATTAGTATTGCGGTGTCTCTTGGTAAATACACGCAAATCCTTAAACGAAGAAAAATTGGTCAGAATAAAAAATATGTTGAACATCCTGACCTGACGCATTTAGAAGATTTCTGGAATAATACTTTTCTCACAATAAAATGTAGAGACTGTAGGTCTAATCGACAGAGAATATTGATTTTATGATCAGTTATTTTGTAATTTTATTTGTCTCAGGAAAAGCCCGTCGTTTGAAGCAAGCCAAGGAAGAAGCACAAGCTGATATTGACAAACACAGACAGGAACGTGAAAAGAATTTCAAGGAATTTGAGAATAAGGTAAAAATCAATGAAATTTCTCACATTTAGTGGTTTTTAGAGTTTCATTAATTCGTTCAACAATGTCATTTGGTTTTGTTTATTCTAATTTACTAGCACATGGGATCAAGAGAGGATGTTGCCGCTAATATTGAGCAGGATACTATTAAACGGATTGAAGGCATGAAGCTACAAGTTGCCAGTAATAAGGATAAGGTAACGGTTTACAAAATTCTTGCAGCTATGGTACTGAATAAATTGAGATAGAAATGAATAATAAATTTTTGATATTTCTTTTCATGTTTAGGTCATTAAGGATCTGTTGGCTATTGTGTGTGAGATTAAACCTCAACTCCATCCGAATTATCGTGCTACTGCCAAATAAATTGTCATTATTTGTGTCGTTTCAAGAGCCTACGTTAATTAAACTATCGAGTCATTCATAATCACCAATAATTCTTAAGAATGTATTAGTCTACCTTCTCTACCTGCTGTGTTAACCTTCAGTTGTAGTCCTTAGTGAAAGGTTTAGTCGTAATTCAGAGTATATATATATATAGTAAGATCTGAAAATAAACATTCCAGTAATAGTAATCAAATTTTTATAGTTCGTTCTGATTTATTTATAGTAACCAACGTGTTCCACATACAATCAAGTCTCATAGATATTTTGTTACAAGGTCGTCGAACATATCTCTACGACGAATACATTTCCATTCCGTTCCATTCACTAAAATCTGCCACCAAAATTTAATTAAATCAGAAAATATTAAGTCAAATAACACAGATTTACCTCGGTTGCTCTCGGTCTCATGTTATAAGTTGAGGACATAGAAGCACCGTAAGCTCCGCAATCCATAATTGCGATATAATGCGGTTGTGACTGGAATGGAACGTTCTTCCCCAGGAAATCGGCTGATTCACAGATAGGGCCGACGACGTCATACTCCGACCACTTGAGATTTATAAAATTTTAATTCTATCAGTTAATCACCATAATTCTATCATTCTTCGGTCACATTATAAAACAATAACAAGCTCGGAAATGTAAATTTGCATGTTGAAACCGTTTATTATACCTCGGGGTACTCATTCTCGCTCAATTTTGTTGGATAAATCTGATGATGTGAACCGTACAGGCAAGGGCGAATTAGTTCGGACATTGCAGCGTCGACGATCATGTAACGTTTTCCTTGAACTTCTTTGGAACCCAAAACTTTTGTGACCAGGATTCCGGTATCACCAACCTGAAAGAAACAAATATTTCGTTACTATATGCGATCATAAATCGTTTTGACCATTCACAACCGAAATATTCAATCCCTCGGACAGGCATAGTTTGGTGGTTGCTTTAACGACTTCTATCTTTATGATTTTTCCCCTACTAGGGAAGGTGTCCTAGTTCACCCCGTTTTCCCAATTCGCCCCGTCCCGAGTGATAACTGTTAGCACGTCACCCTCAAAGCACGCCCACAAGTGGCGGTTGGGCATATTAGAACACCTTACCCTAATAACTATTAAGGGTATACATTCGCCAGGCCAATCCATTCTCTATGAGAAACGTGCGATAATGTTTGACTAATGTCATATGCCTTCCGGGCGAGCGTCAATGAAATTGGTTAAACACTTAATGGAATTCCACTGAACTTCTAGTGTACTTACCAAAGACCGGCCAGGTTCAACAACAATCGTCAAATCCTTCGGAACAACATCAGCTAACGCCCTCATAAATATCTCAATTCCAGGCGACTCATTTTCTTTGGCCTGACTATTTTTGGAGTAACCCGATGGTACTTTATGATAGTCAATTCCAACGCCCTGTTGTAAAATATAAACGATCAGAAAACAATTTCTTCTTCTACTGTAAATAATTTGCAATTAGTTCTCAAAGCCATAACATTACCCCTCCAACATCCAGGAATTCCACTTGGATTCCTCTCTGCTTCAGTTGTGACGCTACATGACTAACAAATGTTCCTAAATAGGTGTAAACTTCAGGCTTGTTAATGCAACTTCCTAAATGACAGTGAATTCCAACAGTACTGATTGATTTTGCTTCATTGAGACATTCTAATACTTGGTCCAATTCAGATACATCAAAGCCGAATTTTGATTTGCCCGAAGTATTAACAAAAGGGTGAACTCCAATATCACAGTCATTTGTTGAAGGACTAAGCCGGAGAAATACTCGGACTGTAAATTATATAAAAATGGCGGAATTACAAACTATAGATGTTTTAAAATATCATTCAGAATAATTTTAAAAAACTATTATTTCTTCTATATCTACGGGTCGATTTTAGAAGTTAGCAGTGTTTTTATGAAGTGGAACGAATTTCCGTTCGAAATTCTGGCAAGCAAACAGGTGAGAAATCCTGTCTCTCTCGGAATACAAAAATATAAAATATCCAAAATGTTAAATGATTATATTATGAAAAACTATTAAAATATGTAGGCATAAGGGGAAGGTGGATATGACATGCACGGAAATAATAATTTTAGTAGAATTTCTCCTTTGTTCAGTTTACCTGGTTTCTCCGGGAATTCTGTGGCGGCAACAGTTGCAATTAATTTGGCATCAAACACTGAGTCCACGTTCAATAGAACCCCTTGTTCTATAGCCAATTTAATTTCCCAGCTACGGATATATAAAGACGAAATGAAATCATCCGTAATTCGGAAAATAGCAATTATGACAGTTCCTTGATACATGAATTCGAATCTTTTATTTATGTAATATTCTGACAAACCGAAGCTCACATATAAAATTCTACACATTATGAAAACACCATGCACGGTGGTAATTACGCATTCGTTCGTAGTACACAGGTTCAATCATAATTGAATTCTGCATCAATCAATTTAAGGATCTAGCAACGTTATATCTTCGGATAATGCAAAGTTTATTGTCGACATTCGTATACCCAACAATAAATGCATGTCAAATCGGCGTATTTGCTCAAGCCAATATGTCAATCAATCTATGATTCCGCAAATCCTACACTTACGATAAGTCAATATGATTGTAATGTCTTATATTTAGATGACATGAAAACCAGAATTCTGACCTAACATTCAAATTTTACGATATTATAATTTCATCGTACTTTTAACGTGTGTTTACTACTTACTTTTGTTTACCATTTCCGTTTAAAAGAATTTTGCTTGGGTCAAAGCCAGCTTTCAAACCTGCTAGAACTTCATTTCCGGATACGGTGACAAGCATTTCAACCCCAAATGATTTCAAAGCTTTCAAAATGTTCAAGTTCCCGTTTGCTTTCATTGCATATCTGAATGAAGAGATAAGAGAATACCACAAACTACAATTTTACTTTCAATTCGGCTCTTGCATATAATATTATTATATTACATAAAGTACCACATACATATAGGCTGTATAAACAGCAGCAATAAAAGTTCTAGATGGACAACGAGACTAACTGTGCAGTAATTTATTACCACAATAATTTCATAGAACTTTGTAATGCTATGTAAATTAGGAAACGAATCATCAAACCTTTAATGTCCTGCGTAAAAGTGTTCATGTCTCGTGTATCCCCACGAAATACTTTACAAAACTATTGTGCAACAACCAAACTCGCTGAACAAAATATGTTAAGCACACTCGGACTTTTTAACTTGTGCCACGCAATGGCGGCTGTATGCATGAAGGCGGCTTATCATGGCTTATTTTCAAGAAACCCCTTGTCTAAAGTCAGTCTTTCGAATGGTACAATTGAAAAAGTTCGAGATTACTGTACACGGACAAGATTAAATGGGGGCGTAACGAGACGTGTTCTCAAGTAAATTAATTCTTATACACCTTGTGAGCCTAAACTTTTCGGTCTTACCCCAAAACACCATTCAGGTCACACGTTCTCATAGCACTGACATAAGACTGGACATTTCTCTTCAGAGCTGCTGTGCTGTAGACATAGGCCGGAGTCGCTGGGACATCAGTTAATATACTGGATTAATTAAGCACAACGTTAGTTAATTTATACGCATACTTTTTCAAATACCCCTTGAAGGACACCGGACCTTGGATAACTGGTGTTACGACATATTGAGTCCTAGTACTATTTTGGCTGAAGGGATCGATCAGCATATTTACATATAATATTTATTAAATTCTAACCAAGGCAAGGGCAGGAATATCCGTCCGGTCCGGTGTCCTTAAATTGGAATGTTATTTATTAAAAGATGTTTAGGAAAGGACGTACGTTTTTTCTCCAATTGTAATTTGATGACGCTGGCGAGGAAATGAATTAAAGAGTTGATCAATTTCAATATCTTCACAAAAAAGTTCACCTTGGCGAAAATGAAAGACAGACTCGGGATTCATGTCGAAAGATGACAACTTTATGCTATGATATATTTATTTGGAATGAAACAACTTGAAATGAAATGAGAACTACGTAAAGTTTAAAAAGAGTTTTTTTTTTAGATTTTATTGCAATCCGATTGAGCGTGGTGATTACTTTTATTAGATGAGATTAAGCATTTATGAGTGATTTCACAACGTTAATTCTGGGCCGAATGAAACAATGCAAATATGACGCAAAACTCTATTTTACTAGATACTACTCTTGAAATAACTTGAATCACAATGTGATTTGGAGGGATTGCATTTAGTTTGTGATTTTGAGGAAAATATAACGAATAAGTCCGAAGAAGTATCCCAACGTTATGAGCACAATGTACAAAATACAAAAAATTGGGAAGAAGATTATACTCGCAATTTGATTGATTTGATTGATTTCAATTGGGGAGTCCATGATAATTTTTTTAAATAAAAATTCTCTGGAGTGAACAAGTAGGAAATCAAATGAAAAGTGCAAATAAATGCAAACCGAATTGTAGCTCGGACCGGGCAAAGTAGTGTCGATGACGATGCCAAGCAACGTCATCATTTTGATTGTTTTGACTTACTGAACAGGAAACGATCACTTCATTTGCGACGTGTCAATGTCAAACTTTGTAGCTGTGGGTTATGTTTTAACCTATCATATCAATGCATTAAGATGATTGAAGCAGGATAAAATTTTATTGGCAAAATTCCTGTAAACAAATCCTAGAACGACTACACGTGGCGAAATTTAAATTCTTTACATGTAGGTACAGTGATTCATCATCAATGGCTATGTGATTGGCTTTTCGTTTGCCTGCAAATAAACGAATTCTACCAGTTGGATAAACTAACGTAGACAGACTAGAAACCTGATGCTAATTTGAAGCCTGAGGTCAAATAGAAGCCGGACATTCCTTCCTCTTTCTCCATTTCTCCATATTGTGAAAGTGTCGAAAGTCTGAAGGCCGCTTCTACAGTGTTGATTTATGTAACTTTCTCTTAACAACATTTGTTTACATTTGGTTTTCAATTGGCATTTTCATAAGATTTACGTTAGCCCATAACTAATTCGGATCATTCCATTACTAATTTGACACAAGCCAGCTATCGATTATTAATTTATTTTCTTCTTATTCATACACGATTTAATTATTCAAAAGAATTTGAAATAATTATAGACTGGCTACACATACTATGTACTTCCAATACTCCGCATTTCTGACTCACTCGTCCATTCATTTAAATTTTACTAAGTGACTTGTTGTAAATCTTGCGGAAACATAATCCTAGTCTTTATTATCTTTATAATAGTCCAACAATTTACGAAAGAGTTATAAAGTTTTAATAAAGGATAAAATAGCGGTTGAATTTGTGTTGACATATTTTGTGAACTTTATGAACTCAGATCATATACCCTCGCGCGGATCGTTTCCAGTGTATGTGCTACGCGATGACAGTGATTGGGATATAACTTCCGCCATAGCGTAGCCCACTTTATATTCAGTCCACCTCCATGCTCGACCCGTTATTTTTCGGAATTAGTGACAGTCAAATTGATTAAAGTAGAATTAATTATTAAGTATAGTTAAAGTTGGAATTAACGACACACTGATAATTCAATGTGGCGTATTTTACGATTATATTGTGTGAGCTATGGAGTTATGATGACTTAATAAATACGTATCAATCAATCAATCAATCAATCAATCAATCGTATCGGCGCCTTAAATTCACATAATTAGAACTGAGTACATGAAATATAGGCCTAACCTTTCTCACCGCATTGTTTTAACTATTAGTACTTTTAAGTATAATATGGTTGTCCATTCCTTTTTATACATTCTAGATCTGAATATTTACTCCAATAATTTTACGTTCGTTTGAGTGATGAGATGAACGTAGAAGTACTTAAAATATTAAGGAAAATAAAAATTCACAAGGTTATCTCTTTGTGTCTGATTGACTATGGCTAGCAAGCATTCATAAATTTACATACACTGAGAAACAAATAATTAGGTCAGTCTGTTGTAGCGTACGGGAAGTCCTTATCATTTTTATTTATTCTGAGACAAATTATTACGTCGGTGGTCGGTTGGTTAGCTGAAACATAATATTCAGTTGAAAACTATACACTTATAATAGGTAATCGAAGAAACTTGAGATAAATTCCATAAAGATAAACTTATCCGCATTTTCAGACAACACTACATTACAAAAAGTTTGGAATTGAACATAAGATAGTGTATATCATACGGAGAACCAAAATCGTAGTACCAAAATATCGAAGTAATAAATTCGAAACAATGCATTCCGTGGTCAGATTCGTGTGAAATGAGTTTTGTGTACTACGGACTTAGTTTTAAACACATTTTTCAACCGTGTTGGAGAGTTATATCATGCTTTCTAATCTTATACCGATTTAATTCATCTACAAAATCTCTAATAAAGTCACGACCAGCAGAATTAGACACTAAACGGGTCGCAGTCGTTAAAATTCTGATAACTGACTTTAATTTTACTTTATGGCACACCCACCCCAAGACACATGACGTAACTCAGTTGAGTAAGCAGCAAACCTTTTATCAAATCATATTCTCATGTAAGAAAAGTGGTCTTAAAGAGCACACATAGGTGACATTTGAGCCGAATAATTTCTTGTCATAATCGAAACATTATTGTGCATTCCTTAGACTCAATTTCTGCACTATTTACTTTCATTTTGATACCAATACGGTTCACATAAGCGGAGTACCCAAACAATATACATGCAATTTTTAACTTATTCAATTCAAGCATAATGTAATTGAACAAACTTATACGTGTATAAATATCTGACTCAATTCTCGCAATACATTTTTAAAATTCATGGTTAACGATCCCGCTTTCGAAAGTTACTCAAGATAAATCAGAAGCGTTCAATCACCTAATTAATGCTAACGTTTTGTGTGTGTGTAGATCAAATTTTATTTATATCTCCAAACGCGAAGTGTTATACATACTGGCAACAAGTTAGCTAATTAATTTATTGTATTCTTATCATATATCAGCACAACCTAAATATATGAATTGGATTGAATTGAATTTGGCGAAGTTACCTGGATAATACAATGACATAAGCGAATAATCATCAGTAGTATACAGCTACAATACCGAGTATTAGGTGGCAAAATGAAGAAGAATTTATAAAAATTGAAAACAGCAAACAATTCCCTGTTGATACGCAAACATTAGTATCTTCTAGATTGGACAGATCAAGGTTGGTAAACAAATCCCTGCAAGGTTAGCTCATGCGTGTTTGAAAATCAGAAAATTTGAAATCTCGGATTTCTGTCACTCTGGGTTGTATTGTGGCGGCATTGAATTCGGTGTACAACCTCCATATGCCCCCATGTTAATTGTACACCGAAACCAAAAACAAACAACTTTCCCATCAACAAATTGCGGATAAAACAAAAACAAACAACTTTCCCATCAACAAATTGCGGATGAGCTAACCTTGTGGGGCGGGGAGATGGTTGTCAAGAAGCCTTGGGACAGATTACCAAACTAGTTAATTGTTTGCGATCACTCAGAAACAAACTCACGAAGCCAATTCTTATCAACCCACGTCAATAAGCTTAGCTAATAGAACATCTTATATAGAAACAGGAGGCACTGCTTTCATTAAATGCAACGTAACAATTACACATACTTTGTTAAGGGCAGGATAATTAGTTACTTTGGGGGCAGTTGGTTAACACGGCTAAACTGGGTCAACCCGGCCCATTTTCGGACATGTTGTACTCCTAGTAATAACAAACAACTTTAACGTTGGCCACTAGTGGTTGTGACCACCTGGGAACCAGCCAGAGGTCACGATAGGTCATATGGATAACATAGCTAGACTGGGTCAACCCGGCCATTTTGGGATATGTTGTACTCCTAATAACGATAAACAGCTTTAACATTGGCCACTAGTGGTTGTGACTGACTACCTGGTGATCAAACAGAGGTCACGAAAGGTCATGTGGATAACATGGCTAAATTGGGTCAACCCGGCCCATTCTTGGATATGTTACACTGCTAGCGATGACAAACAACTTTAACATTGGCCACTAGCGGTTGTGACCACCTGCACCTGGTGACCATGTCAAGATCAAATAAGTTAAGTAGAGTTAAAGTGGTTAACTTGAACTTGGTCAACTAAAATCGGATCAACTAACATGCCTTTTACTGGGTTGGAATTCAGCAGAATGTGGGACGGTAAAGAAGGATTTTTCGGCTACAGTTAAAATGGGGTTTTTGTACCTATCGAAAACAATTGGCTCGAATCGGCAAAATATTGAAGCAGCGTCAATGAACCATGTCTTGCGCATTAAGTTAAACGGGCCTGCAAAAATGAATGAATTAAATGCCAAATTCTATGTGCTAGAGTGGTTGAAACATCACGAAAGAGTCGATACTTAGAAAGATTTGGGTGGTAAACCCAGGAAAGACAATCCCATTCGGGCTCCGAAACTTCCAAGCAGTACCCTTTTTTAAATCTTGGGATACTCTTAAAAGATTATAGATATAGGGGTCTTCAATTTTGTTGGATTTGTGAGTAAATCTTTACCAATTTGAGTTTTACGTTGCCTTTGTGGAGGTTTCCTTACTACGAGGCCCTTAAGGCGAGGTTTTCATACTACCATTGCAGTTAATACTGAAGGGAACTATCATTTTATTAAAATTCTGATATTATTTTATACGAATGGTGTATGACGTTTCATGGTTTATTTCAAGAATCGGCACGATTGGCATCGTTAGGCCATGCTATTCATATGACCTTTCGTGACCTCTGGCTGGTCACCAGGTGGTCACAACGACTAGTGGCCAATGTTAAAGTTTTTTGATATTACGAGGAGTACAACATATCCAAAAATGGGCCGGATTGGCACCGGTAGGCCATATTATCCATATGACCTTTCGTGACCGCTGGCTGGTCACCAGGTGGTCACAACCACTAGTGGCCAATTTTTAAGTTTGTCTTTACTGGGGGTACAACATATCCAAGAATCGACAGGATTGGCACCGTTAGGCCATGCTATCCATATTACTATTCATGACCTCTGGCTGGTCGCCAGGTTGTCACAACCACTAGTGGCCAATGTTAAAGTTTTTTGTCATTACTAGGGGTACAACATATCCGAAAATGGGCTGGGTTGACCCAGTTTTGCTATGCTATCCATATGACCTTTCCTGACCTCTGTTTGATCACCAGGTAGTCAGTCACAACCACTAGTGGCCAATGTTAAAGCTGTTTATCGTTATTAGGAGCCGGTCACCAGGTGGGTAATGTTAGATGCCATGTTAGGACTTTTCATATGCAAATAGTTCGGCTTCCTTGTATATTAGATTATCTTTAGATTTTAGATTTTGACTAATTGTATGATTTTAAATATAACTATAACATTAAAACGCCGAAATTAGTTTTATATATACACGTAAGAGATGGGCTGGGATTTTAACATGGTTGGGCCTGGAGGTATCGAACGATGCTTGGTACCGGATTGCCTGAGAAGAATGCCGATCGAAGATGAAAACCCAAAGGAAAAAGTAATATTACTTATTTTGACAATCGGAGTAAATTTATTTTGTGGTGCTCAGCAGAAAGACAAGTAAACCAAAAGCATAATAGATGATCTGATGATACCAGCGAGAGAAAAGGTACGGGATCAGAATTTCAGAATATTATATGGAGTTCTTTACAGAATTAACAGCGGAGAAGGTAGATAAAATGTATTAGTTGTTCCACAGTATATGCGTCAGCGTATACTAAAGGAGAGACACGATGACCGAAATTTCGGCCCACATGGGATTCGCAAAAACATTCGACAAAATTAGAAAGCGGTATATCTGGCCTAATATGAAAAAAGAAATTTATACGTGCAGTCATGCGGAGATTACCAAACACGGAAGACACCGACACAAGCCCCAGCAGGATTCATGCAGCACATACCAATTCCAAATTCCGCTACCGAAAGAATTGGTAATGACGTTATGGGTCCATTTCGCACAAGCTCAAAACACAACAAGTATGTAATAACAGCAATATAATACTTAACCAAATACTTGGAAGCTCGGGCCACCAGGGCAGCCGATGCTGAAGACCGTAGCAAAAAATTTTGTTGAACAGATTGTCCTTCGTCATGGATGTCTCAGGAATATTCAAAGGCTACAGAGGAAGCATTTTTACGGGTGAAGTATTTCAAGAACTTAGAAAACTATTTGGAATTACCCATAATTTGACTACGAGTTACCATCCTCAAGCTAATGGATAGGTGGGAAGAAGTCATGCTACAATAAACAACGGAATTAGCATGCATTGTGATACCAATCAGAAAAATTGGGACATTTTTCTACCGCCCATTGTCTTTTCCCTAAATACCACAATTCAAGCAGCTGCAAAGATGACACCATTCTCGTTGGTCTATGGGTACTAAGCCGTTTTACCTATAGAAGCATTGTTGCCAGATAACGAACCAAGAGATAGTATAGAACAACATTTCAAAAATTTAGCCCAATGTAGAATTTTCGCAAAACAGCGGATCGAGGATGAGCAGAAGCGGTATGGAAATTTCAAATTTCAACGACAGAAGGAAGACGGAGATTTGGTAATGGTGCGTAGGACAGTTAGAAAGAAGGACCTATCATCTAAATTATTCCATAACTATTACAGTCATTTCCAAATCAGATCTTTTGTGATGTTGTGCATGTCGAAAAGAAAACCATTTCATGGTTGAATTCCTAATGACGAAGAAGAAATTCTGGAAGATGACAATTCGAAGGAAACAACGAGGTCAATTAAGCCAAGTTTAACCAAACATCCTGATGCAGATGATTCCGGCACCTCGTGACAATTTGAGAAATCGAACGAAGAAATCAAAAACTTAATTAATTCAATTCTAACATCCTTTCTACACACTGCTTAACCAATGTTGATCAAAATAATTTGAAATTATCACTAATTCACTTTATCAGTCGACGCACTTAACACTCTTTATGTACTCTTTTCCGAGTGCTTTAACTTCTCGTGTATGTGTGAGCTCACGTGTGTTCCTTGCGTGGTCAATTGTTATGAACTTTCGAGAGTTCTATTGTGATTTTTCGTGACACCTGACATTTTAAAATTCTGCTGACGATTGGACAACGTGTTAAGTGCGGCTGACAAAAATTATTTTGACAAATATTTCTAATCTAAAAAACAAAAATGAAGTGGAATTTGGCCGACCAAGACTGAAGCCTCGCTATTCTTAGACATTACAAGAACAACGGTATATATCACTGACTCTCTCGAAGAAATACAACGATGTCGAGGACCAAAAGGTTCCAACTTAACCGAAGATATTTTTACCAGCAACCTTAAAAATCAACAATGAAGCAAAGAAAAGAAGAAGAGACGGGCAGAAGCCTGACCTAGCCCAACTAGCATTTTCAGCGATGAACGGGATTGACCTCATTCGGGAGGAAATAAACAAAATAGATGAGATCATGGAGACCATTGAGGGTGTAGAGGACATAGTCGAAAGAACCATTATTGGAGTCAAAATATTCTTCGGGTAATAGTTTTTGTTGCTATCACTAGACTGATGTAGAGAATTTTCAGGATGCCAGCCCTGATTTTCCCAGCAGCAGCTGAAGCTGGGGTTGGAGAGATTCTTCTACTAGTAACGGATGACTTAGTATTGGTAATAATTATCCTGTGCTTACTGGTTATTATTAAGACTCGCAAGCCGTTCCCCTTCTACTTCCACCTCGTACTGCTATGTCGATTATGGCCATCTTTCAACTATGGCGAGTTATCCATGTCATCAATATATTTTATTTTCTGTTAACCAAACTGTCCAGAATTACCAGTATTACAATGTGGACTCATCATTGCTAATTGTATTCTCATTCTCCAGGTGCACAAATTCCTGTGAGTACAGTACGATGGAGCAATGCGAATGTGCAGAAGTCCAAGTTGAAAAAAAATAATGCCCAAAAAGTGGGGAAATAGCAGGAATGGTGAAATAATCGGCGCTGGACACCCAATCCCCTGACACAACTGGGATACTTAGCCCGGACAGTATACAGAAGAAACGGACCGTACTTCCATTAAAATAGTCACTGGTGTCAAGGTCAAATTGATTACAATTGATCAACATGCCAGAGTGAGCCTCTTTGTAAAGAATTATCAAATAAGCGAAGCTGGATTCAATTATACTAATCAAGAACATGAAATAACTTGCGCCACTATGTGAGAGAAATTGTTAACATTGTCAC